>JARYGA010016385.1:0-31664 GCA_030545235.1 Helianthus tuberosus
ATGGCCTTCCATCCACAAACAGACGGCCAGAGCGAACGAACTATACAAATGCTAGAAGATATGCTTCGCGCATGTGTTATGGACTTAGGCGGCAGCTGGGATACTCACCTACCTTTAGTTGAGTTTTCCTACAATAACAGCTATCATACGAGTATAAAAGCCGCACCGTTCGAAGCTCTGTATGGCCGCAAGTGCCGCTCGCCTTTATGTTGAGCAGACGCTGGAGACAAACGAATGGTTGGTCCTGAACTTGTACAAGAGACAACCGACAAGATTATGCAGATCCGAGAGCGCATTAAGGCGGCTCGAGATTGACAAAAGAGCTACACTGATCGAAGACGAAAACCATTACAGTTCGAGGTGGGAGACAAAGTTTTGTTGAAGGTCTCACCTTGGAAGGGCGTAGTAAGATTTGGAAAACGTGGAAAGCTGAATCCACGATACATCGGACCATTCATGATCTTAGAAAGAATTGGTATCGTGGCATAAAGTTGGATTACCGGAATAACTTAATGGAGTACATGATACGTTCCATGTATCCAACCTCAAGAAGAGTCCAACACAAGAAAACATGATCATCCCTGCGGATGAAGTGCATATTGATGACACCCTCCGATTTACAGAACAACCCGTTGAGGTTACAGCCTGGAAAGTCAACAAGACCAGGAGGAGCAGTGTCAAGCTTGTCAAAGTATGTTGGAACTCTAAGCACGGACATGAGTATACGTGGTAACGTGAGGACCAGTTCAAAGCCAAGTACCCCCATCTGTTCAAGAAAACTCCTGCGAGAGATAGATTAGCCTGAATTTCGGGACGGAATTCTTTTAACGGGGGGAGACTGTGACAACTGGCACCAAACCGGTAATTTCCGTACACTTTAATTATTATTTAATGACTGCAACTATGTGCTTAAATGTCAACATTGATTGATTACATGATATACAAGTGAATTCATGCACGTTTTATACTACAAGAATTACTTTATGCATTAATGAACAGCGTTGCGTCAGAAATACTAGTAAACTCACCGGTAAGACACATTGTGTCAACAATTCTGCAGAAAGCAGTCAGACAGTAGAATTGAGGCCTAGGTGTAGGTCCAACGACAAGAATACATGAAAACCCAAGAGTACATACAAGGGTTTATATATAGACTTTCCGGAAGCTAAAATAGGCACAAAAAAGCACCCGAAACGCACTTTAAGTGCATAATTTTATTGAATTCAGCTATAAATCAGCTTTTAACACGTAAATATTATACAAAATTCATGATTTATCATTTAGAATACTTCCCTAAGTGTCGGGAATTGAAAGTGTTACAAAAGGGGACATAAAGGACACTAAACGGTGCAATTTAGCACTTTAATGAACCGGTATTTAACCGAACAACCTGACATTACCCGGAACATAAAAATATTGCTAGAAACACTGTTTCACTTTTTCTGAGCTAGTATTGGTTCCCGAACACTTAAACTGTCTACATAAAGCACATAACACACTAAACACTAGATTTTACCATTTACCTTCCACTAAATCACCTACTTACCATCTAATTTACAATTAACCCCCCCCCCCCCCACTCCTAATTCTCGGCTCACATGTGTGGCCCCACCCAAGATTTGTTTGAATCTTTCAAAATCTTCCTAAATCTCTTCCATTGATCACCTTGGGATTTGGTGGATTATGCTAGTACTTTTAAGAACATATTACCCATGGGACAAAGATGTTGAATGGTTATAAGACCTAGAGATCATTAGTTCACCAACACACCAAAATTTCTCCTTCTCTCCCTCTAACAAGCTACGGCCGAAACCCCCTATCACCACCACCATATTTTTTATTCAAGTTTAAGCAATCCAAGTGTACTTCAAGGTGATACAAGGTGTCTAACGAAGCTCGGTGCTCACGGTACTTGAAGGACCACCTTTATGTGCTATTATCCACCACATTTTCATCATAGTTCTTCCCTAGCTTTAAGCTAGTTGTAAGATTCTTGAACACCCTTGTTTACTTCTATTTTTAGTTGTTAAAAGACTTGTTATGTTGAAAATCTTATGAACACTAAAAGACTTGAACTTGAATCTTGAACAGAAGTCTTACATATAATGAAATAGTGATGAAACTAAGAGTTTAGTGTATGAATAATGCTTGTTAGTTGAAATGATGATGTTGAACATCACATGAAGCTTGCTAGATGGTGATTAAACACATGATCTAGCAAGTGGGAGGATGATTATGTAAACTTAGAATAATCATCTTCTTGTTAAGTCATGAACTTGATAAATGAATGATTTCTTGGAAAATATTAAACAAAGCAAGCTAGTAATCTTGTGAAACTAAGATTCATGAGTGGTTTTTCTAATAGAACCAAGTTTAAAATATGATTTTTAGAAGATCTTAGTTTTACTTAAACATACACTACTTTTGGTGATAAAATAAGTGTAAAGATACTAGAGAAACAAGAAGATGTTACAAATAAATATTTTTGTAAAATGTGATTACAAGTTGTAAAGGACCAAACCTTTTAATAATGTGATTTACAAAAAAACAACCATGTTTTTAAGGGCATCTAAACCTACTAAATAACATGGTAGGTTACTACAAGTTCTTACAAAAACTTCGAGTTCATGATGTAGTGTAATATACTTGATTTTGACACTTGGTAAGTGTTGAGTGAGTGGATGATTGTTTGATGATGATTTAAAAGAAAATAAACACATGTTTTGAAAACATGGGAGACCTCCATTTTAAGGGAAAACTATGTCAAAATTTTTATAAATTTTGACACTTAGAAAAATATAAGTTTTTGAGAAACTTATTCCCTAAAAATGTATCTAAAAACCTTTACCAAGGTTTCCCTAATTTTTGTGTTAAGAAATGATGATTTCTTCAAGATTAAAATTGATATTAAGTATGTATATTTTTTAGAAAATTATATATATTTATTAATCACCAAATTTTGTGCTAAGTGTTGTAGTATGTATTATACGTGATAGTGTATTAGGACTTGAAAATACACTAAATACTCCTAAGGAGTGAAAATACAAAAATACACATACAATATACTAAGACAAATACAAGAAAATATATTAATGAAAGTATATTACTTGATAGAATAAATAACTTGGACAAGTTATGAACGTGAAATAAAGTTTTGGACAAAATACATAATTCGGGTGCAAAAATACAAGATACTTATATTTATTTTTGAGAAAATAATATAAGTAAGATACATAGTTAAAAATATATATTATTTTAAACACAAGAAAACATATACAAAAGATAGTGACTGAACTTGTGCGATACAAGTCTAGTGACTAACGTTAAGAAAACGCGTATAGGTCACGACGTTAATTAAGCAAATCCGGTGAAGTTTACGACGCAGGAACGCAAAATTGTGAGTTCATGCTGCCCCTTTTCTTTTAACTGTTTTCAGTTTTATAACTTCGGGGGTGAAATACATGTTACAAATGTTACAATGTTTATAAATGGTATGATACAAAAACAAGAAGCACTCTTGGTGATAACTAGTACCAAGTATGATGAGTTTTAAGGAATGATACGAGAAATGATACAAGAAATGATACGAGAAATCGTGTCACGAATAGGGTACCATAAGCGCCATTAATCGTGTACATACTTAGACCGCAGAACAAAAGGTTAGATCTAACGGGTGACCGGGCAGCCACACTCTTGGTGAAAACTAGTACCGAGTAGTGCTTTTGTGTCTCCGTCGTGAATCGACAACTAGAAAAATGCCTATGGTTTGGTGACTTCCTATGTCGTGTCACATGTTAGTGGCTTTGCAACCCATTAACAACCTTGATACATACAAGAATACTTGATTTATATAAGAATACGTGATTTATACGGGAATACTTGATTTATACAAGAACTGCATGAATTCACACCAACATTATGTTGACGTTTTTACAAAACTCACATGTATTTCAGGTAACTAAAAGTGGATGTGCGCGCGGTCTTACTCATGCTCCTGGATGTCGTTTATGTTTATCCTTAAATAAAGTTGTAAACTTTCAGACAATTTGCAGTCTCGTGATGTAAACACTTAATCTACGTTTTCAGTAATGTAATGTTTGGCATTTGAAGTTATTTTTACGAGCATGTAGTATGTTTACCAATCGTATGCAATGATAACCTTTCATGATCACACCTTGTGCTTCCGCCTTAGAAAGGGGTGTGACAAAATGAATAATCTATACAATAATCCTTCATTTCCACTTCTGACGAAGTATCCACTAAGGAAAATGAATTATCCATTTATTTTCGCTTCCGGAGAAATATCAATCGGGAAAATGAATAACTTATTCAACAATCCTTAATTTCCACTTCTGACGAAGTATCCATTGAGGAAAATGAATTATCCATTCATTTTCGCTTCTGAAGAAATAGCCTTTGAGAAATGAACAACCTATATATTCCTTCCTTTCCGTTTCTGATAAAAGTATCCATTGGAGAAAATGAATTACCCGTTCATTTTCTCTTTTGAAGAAATATCCATTGGAAATGAATAACCTATTCACCTTTCATTTCCACTTCTGACGAAGAATCCATTGAGGAAAATGAATTATCCATTCATTTTCGCTTCTGCAGATTATCCACTGAGGAAATGAAATACAAATCCTTATAAAATATTCCTATCTGAGTAGTTAGATTCTTAAAGGGACACTTAAAGTACTTCTTTTAAATCCGTGATTGGATTTTTAGGAATGCTTTACAAGACACTGAAACAAAGGGCCAAATCCTTACAAGATCTTTCTATCCTAATAGTTAGACTCTTAAAGGATACTCACAGAACTATTGATTGATTTGGTTTTACCATTAATCAAATCCCTCATCTCCACTTCCTGCTTTAATCGAGGGAGTATCCATTAGGAGATGAGCATCATAGGTATTGTGACACCCCAGGAAAACCAGGAAAACCATACAACTTAACTAGCTTCCTCAGTGAGTGCCTACCAAATTTCGGGATGAAATTTCTTTCAACTTGGGGATGATGTGACAACTCGAAATTTAGAACCTTTCGTTGTATGCTTAAACGTGTGAATAGTTAAACTTATGTGATTAATGATAAGCTACAACCTTTTATATGATTAGGTGTTAGGTTACATGTGTGCTTATGTGTATATATGCGAGTACGTATATGAACCGAAACGACACGAACCCGGCTCGAGACCATGTGGTCTCGAGTAAACCGTAACACTTGGGCCGGATGGGCCACGCACCCCATTGAACTCAACCGAAACCCGTTAGGGTGCACCTTGTGGACAAGTATATAACCTTTAGTAATGCTAACCTTGCCATTCTTGGACAATCCACACATACTCCTCTACACTCTCTACAAACCACTAAACCCTAAGCTTCAACATCATATTTCTTCTCCTTCTTCTCGGATCCAACCAACCGACCACCAAAGGGATTCTCGGATTTTTGCTTGTTCACACCAAACAAAGCTTCATCTTTCACCACCTCACAACCGGTTAGTGTTTATGATCTTGTTAGTGAATTTATGATGTTTGTTGTTATTTAATAATGGTATGAATGATAGAACTTAACTAGTGTAGTGTATGCTTGATGATGTTTATGAACCGGATGTGTATTGTGTTTTGAGTTGATAATGATGTATGATAATCGGTTGAGCATGTTTTGATAGTACACATTGATGTTAAGTTAGTATTCAAGAAATCGATGCATAAATGTTCTATATTATGTGTTTATATTCGGTTGATGATGACTTATTGGTTATGTTGGATGAATAATGTATGCTTGAATATGAGTAAATGTTATCGGTTCCATATAGGCTCAAATCCGAGTGGCTTGATTATGTTAGAAGGTTTATTACTCATGAAATCGGATGAATATATGTGGGTTAGATGTATATGTTCAGGAGTTTGATTGCTGTTCATGACTTTGGTTAGACTTAGGTTCATATGAATGATGATGAACATGATGAATGTGTGAAGAACATCTTGAATATCATATGAACATGTTGAATATTTGAAATCTGATGTGTTTGATCCATTTTTAGTAAAATTGCTAGACAAGAAACATGTTTAAGGGTTTTGGTTGGATAGTATAAACTGCATGAAATCAGAATGTTAGTGGATAGTACACTGTTCCGAATCAGCTTATGTCCACTCGTAACCATCAGTTGCGACTCGAAACCAAGCACAACGAGTCGAAATCTCCCGGTTGTGACATCAGTTGCGAGTCGCAAACACCCGGTTGCGACTCGAAACCACACCGGATCAGCACACCAACCTTGTGACTCGAAACCACCGTTGCGAGTCCAGTTGCGACTCGTAACCAAAACAGCATGGACCGAAACCATGGTTGCGACTCCGGTTGCGAGTCGCAAACGCCTAGTTACGACTCGGGATCATATGCGGGTACACACTGTTGGACTTGTTTAATTATGGGCTTATTTGATTGGGCCGGACTCTTGGGCCCAGTGTACAGACCTGATATATTACTGTTAAATGTGAATGTCGATGAACTGCCATGATTAAACGTGTAACCCATACGTGCACTACTTGAATACGAACCTGATTGTATGATACAACTATGATAGGACGTGAGTAGCCTCAACGTTGCTTGTTTGACTTTTCTGTGTTTTCTACCGAGCAAACCAAGGTGAGTTCACACCCTCTACAAAGCATGGGATTCCCAGGGGTCGGGAATTGGGGTTAAGGAACTGGGTTCCTCGTCCTCCTTGGGTAGGACAGCAAAGGTTCAGGAATGAAATTCCTCGTCCTCACGGACAGATAACTCGTACTAGACCAAAACTCTATCACGAAGTCCCTCATTTTTATATCGACTTAATCGTCGGGCCAATGGCGAGCGGGTCATTAGTTAGATAGCGCTATTTAGGTCTGACAAACCTCACACCGTGCCGCAGAGGACGGGCGTGAACTAATGGATCTGGGGCACGTCAATGATGATAGACATTGACAGTTTCAGGGCACATAAACATGACTACAGTCAGCAGTCGATATGGTAACGAGTCTAGTGTATACATGGGGTAGCCCCCACGGCCGAAATGCCAGATAACTAACACGGGGTAGCCCCCACGGCAGGATTGCCAGAGTAACCCGGAATAAACAAGTCACGTTTTTAACTATGGGGTAACCCCCACGGCAGGATGCCAGCTAAAGGAAACTGTTTTCGAAACAACTTAAAACGAACACCCAACCGTGAACTCACTCAACTTGTTGTTGACTCGTTACTACATGCTTTGCAGGTCCTTAGGTTCTTAAGCTGGAGCTTGCATGGAGGAGGATCGTTGTGGGACATGGACGACTGCGTGCCATGTTAAACTATGAAACAATTAAACTTATGTTTTGATTTAAGACTTATGCTTCCGCTCGCAACTTAACTATGTTTTGTTTGAACACCAATTGTATTGGTTAGATTTTTATAACTATTTATATGCTTGTTCAATATGATTGGTGGCTGGATCCTGGTCAGTCACGCCTCCAAGCGGTAGTACTCCGCAGGTGGATTTTGGGGGTGTGACAGATTGGTATCAGAGCCATTGGTTATAGAGAACTTGGTTTTAATAAAGGGGAAAACGTTTTTGTTAAAACCAGACTATAACCTGTACAGTACTCAACGGTCCACAACGATGCTTCACTCCACATGCAAGGCTCGACGTACTAGGTGATATGATCTGTGTATATATTGCCTACTTGTTAGTGACATAGTACATTGCTTATGGTATGCCTGGTTAGTATAACTACTGTTGCTTGGACACGTGCGTGCTTACCCTATTTTATCGTCGTACTTTCACGAACCCCTCTCACTCACGTTCTTCTTGATATGAAGATCATGTCTGGACGCGTTAACATGACACAAGCCCAGTTGACGGCTCTGATCAACGAACGAGTTGCCGCAACACTCGCAGCTGCACACGCAGGAGGTATATCCTGCAGTCCGAACTCATTCTAGGATCTTTAGGATCCTACTCTCGTGAACCAACCTTTGTGTTAAACTCTGTCTTTTCTTTCACCTACGATAGGTCAGCATGTTCAGCCACCCGTGTGCACTTTTAAGACTTTCATGGACTGCCGACCAACTACTTTTAGCGGCACTGAAGGAGCAGTAGGTCTCCTGCATTGGTTTGAGAAACTAGAGTCTGTCTTCGAAATGTGTGAATGCCCTGAGGCGCGCAGGGTGAAGTATGCTACTGGTACTCTCGAGGGTTTAGCCCTCACATGGTGGAACGCTCAAGTTCAGATGCTAGGGTTGGTTGCTGCCAACGCCACCCCATGGGAAACTTTTAAGGAAATGATCAAAGAGGAATACTGCAGTCGTGATGAGATTCACAAACTCGAGGTGGAATTCTTCAACCTCAAGATGACGGGGTCCGAAATTGAAGCTTATGTGAAAAGGTCGAACGAACTGGCAATTCTGTGCCCTACTATGGTGGATCCTCCCATCAAACGCATCGAACTGTTTCTTCAGGGCTTAGTGCCAGAAATCCAAAGTCATGTGACTTCAGCGAACCTCGCCACCTACCAGCAAACCGTTCAGTTGGCTCACCGTCTAACGGATCAGGCGGTGGAGCAGAACAAGTTACCAAAGCGCATAGGCGCTGCAACTACTACTGGTACCTCTAGTGACAACAAACGGAAATGGGATGGAACTTCAAGTAAGGGTTCGACTTCGGTTCAGTCCCAGTCTCAGCAGAGAAAGACTGAGGACTACAAGAGCCCTAATCAGCAATCGTCTGGTGGTGGATACAAAGGAAATCATCCCAAATGCAATCGCTGCAGCCTGCACCACAGCGGACCATGCACCAGGGGCAACTGTCATCGGTGCAACAAGCCTGGTCATGCTGCAAAGGATTGTAGGAGCTTATACCCCGCCAATCAGAATCGTCAGCAAGCTCAACAGAACCAGCGCCAGCAACAGCCACAGGGTGATAACAAAGGGTGCTTTCAGTGTGGAGCTGAGGGCCACTTCAAGAGAGATTGTCCCCAACTGAACAGGAACCAGAACAACAACAACAACAACAATAACAACAATCAGGGGAATGGTAACAATGGGAACAACAACAACAATGGCGCCAGGGGGCGAATGTTTGTGATCGGCCAAGGTGAAGCAAGGAACGACCCCAATGTTGTGGCGGGTAAGTTCCTTCTCGACGACTTTTATGTTTCAGTTTTATTTGATTCGGGTGCCGATACTAGCTACGTGTCACTAGAAGTTAGGCGAATGCTTAAGCGTGTTCCAACCCCTTTGAACAACAAGCACACCGTAGAGCTAGCAAATGGTAAGAGTTTAGAAGCCACACACGTAGTCAAGGGTTGTAAACTTATTCTCGCTGACCAGACCTTCTCTATCGACCTCATTCCTATTGTCTTGGGTAGTTTCGACGTTGTCATTGGGATGGATTGGTTATCCCAGCACAGAGCAGAGATTCTTTGCAACGAGAAGGTTGTCCGTATTCCAGGTCCCGGTGGTGAACCTCTCATGATTCATGGCGACAAGAGGAGCGCTGTTGAGAACGTCATTTCTCTCCTTAAGGCCCAAAAGTACTTGCGAAAGGGCCACACCGCCATTTTGGCTCTTATTACTGACACCACGGAGAAAGAGAAAAGGATAGAAGATTTTCCAGTTGTACGCGAGTATCCAGAGGTATTTCCTGAGGAATTACCTGGTCTTCCGCCTCATCGCCAAGTCGAGTTTCAGATTGAACTAGCTCCCGGAGCTGCGCCCATAGCTCGTGCACCTTATCGTTTAGCTCCATCAGAGTTGAAGGAACTCTCCACGCAACTACAAGAGCTCCTGGATAAGGGTTTTATTCGTCCTAGCTCGTCGCCCTGGGGAGCTCCAGTACTATTTGTAAAGAAGAAAGACGGTACTTTCAGAATGTGCATCGACTACCGAGAACTCAACAAGGTGACGGTGAAGAATTGTTATCCTCTACCGCGTATCGACGACTTGTTCGACCAGTTGCAAGGATCGAGCTACTATTCGAAAATCGATTTGAGATCGGGTTATCACCAGCTGAGAGTCCGGGAAGAGGACGTCTCTAAAACGGCTTTTAGAACTCGATACGGGCACTGTGAGTTTTTGGTCATGCCTTTTGGGATGACAAACGCACCTGCGGTTTTCATGGATTTGATGAACCGAGTGTGCAAGCCTTACCTGGACAAGTTTGTTATAGTCTTCATCGACGACATCCTGATCTACTCTAAAAGTCGGGAAGAACACGAGCAGCATCTGCGACTTATTCTGGAACTCCTTCGAACAGAACAGCTTTATGCAAAGTTCTCGAAATGCGACTTCTGGCTTCGAGAAGTCCATTTCCTAGGCCACGTGGTGAACAAGGATGGGATTCATGTTGATCCGTCCAAGGTAGACTCGATTAAGAACTGGCCTGCGCCTCGTACACCAAAGGAAATTCGCCAATTCTTGGGTTTGGCGGGATACTACCGGAGATTCATAAAGGATTTTTCTAAGATTGCACAGCCTCTCACCTCACTAACGCAGAAGGGCGTTGTTTATCGCTGGGGAAACGCACAGGAGTTGGCATTTCAGCACCTAAAGGATAGACTTTGTAGCGCACCTATCCTTTCCTTGCCGGAGGGCACAGACGATTTTGTGGTTTATTGTGACGCATCAATTCAAGGTCTTGGTTGCGTGTTGATGCAACGAGATAAAGTTATAGCCTACGCCTCACGTCAACTCAAGGTTCATGAAAAGAACTACACTACGCACGACTTAGAGCTGGGAGCTGTTGTTTTTGCACTTAAATTATGGCGGCATTACCTGTATGGTACCAAGTGCGCCATCTACACCGACCACAGGAGCCTCGAGCATATCTTCAAGCAGAAGGAACTGAATATGCGGCAACGACGATGGGTCGAGTTGCTAAGTGACTACGAGTGCGCAATCAGATATCACCCGGGCAAAGCCAATGTTGTGGCCGACGCCCTCAGTCGGAAGGACACTGCGCCTAAGCGCGTACGAGCTTTACAACTCACGATCCACTCAAGTCTTCCCTCCCAGATACGAGCAGCTCAGATAGAAGCGCTGAAACCAGAAAACGTCAGGGCCGAAGCCCTACGCGGATCGAGGCAACGATTAGAACAGAAGGAAGACGGTGCTTACTACGTAACGGGACGCGTTTGGGTCCCACTCTATGGCAACCTACGAGAACTTGTGATGGACGAAGCACACAAGTCTCGCTACTCAGTACACCCTGGATCGGATAAAATGTATCACGACATCAAGACTACGTATTGGTGGCCTAGCATGAAGGCCCACATAGCAACCTACGTCAGCAAGTGTTTGACTTGTGCGAGAGTCAAGTTGGAATACCAGAAACCATCAGGCCTGCTCCAACAGCCAGAGATACCTCAATGGAAATGGGAGCAAATCTCCATGGATTTTGTTACTGGCCTACCTAGATCCCAGCGCGGGAACGATACTATTTGGGTGATCGTGGATCGACTCACAAAATCTGCACACTTCCTGGCTATCAAGGAAACGGATAAGTTCTCCACTCTTGCAGAAATCTACATCAAAGAAATTGTTTCGAGGCACGGGGTGCCCACCTCCATTATCTCAGATCGAGATGCACGTTTTACTTCGGAGCTGTGGCAAGCAATGCACAAATCCTTCGGCTCACGACTAGACATGAGCACAGCGTACCATCCTCAGACGGACGGGCAGTCCGAGCGCACCATTCAAACCTTAGAAGACATGCTTCGTGCATGTGTAATCGACTTTGGCAACCACTGGGAAAAGCATCTGCCACTTGTGGAATTCTCGTACAATAACAGCTACCACACCAGCATTGGAGCTGCTCCGTTTGAGGCATTGTACGGACGTAAATGCCGGTCTCCTCTTTGCTGGGCAGAGGTGGGAGAAAGTCAGATCACTGGTCCAGAATATGTGGTAGATACAACCGAGCAGATCGCTCAGATACGAAAACGCATGACGGCCGCTCGCGAACGTCAGAAAGTTTACGCCGACATGGGCAGGAAACCGCTTGAGCTCCAGGTTGGGGAGCGGGTACTACTCAAAGTTTCACCCTGGAAGGGTGTGGTTCGTTTTGGTAAACGCGGTAAACTTAACCCACGATACGTTGGACCTTTCGAGGTCATTGAGAAAATAGGCAGGGTGGCCTACAGACTAAACTTACCGGCGGAACTCGGTGCAGTTCACAACGTTTTCCACGTGTCGAATCTGAAGAAGTGTCCGTCAGATGAGACCCACGTAGTTCCTTTGAAGGAACTCACTATCGACGAGCAGTTACGATTCGTCGAGGAACCAGTCGAGATCATGGACCGGGATGTTAAGGTCCTCAAGAGCACTAGGATACCTCTCGTTCGAGTTCGTTGGAACTCACGTCGCGGCCCAGAGTTCACCTGGGAGCGCGAAGACCAGATGAAACAAAAGTATCCCCAACTGTTCGCAAACAGTACACCCACTACTGAGGCCGAAGCTACGGAATTTCGGGACGAAATTCCAGATCAACGGGGGGTGGATGTGACACCCCAGGAAAACCAGGAAAACCATACAACTTAACTAGCTTCCTCAGTGAGTGCCTACCAAATTTCGGGACGAAATTTCTTTCAACTTGGGGATGATGTGACAACTCGAAATTTAGAACCTTTCGTTGTATGCTTAAACGTGTGAATAGTTAAACTTATGTGATTAATGATAAGCTACAACCTTTTATATGATTAGGTGTTAGGTTACATGTGTGCTTATGTGTATATATACGAGTACGTATATGAACCGAAACGACACGAACCCGGCTCGAGACCATGTGGTCTCGAGTAAACCGTAACACTTGGGCCGGATGGGCCACGCACCCCATTGAACTCAACCGAAACCCATTAGGGTGCACCTTGTGGACAAGTATATAACCTTTAGTAATGCTAACCTTGCCATTCTTGGACAATCCACACATACTCCTCTACACTCTCTACAAACCACTAAACCCTAAGCTTCAACATCATATTTCTTCTCCTTCTTCTCGGATCCAACCAACCGACCACCAAAGGGATTCTCGGATTTTTGCTTGTTCACACCAAACAAAGCTTCATCTTTCACCACCTCACAACCGGTTAGTGTTTATGATGTTGTTAGTGAATTTATGATGTTTGTTGTTATTTAATAATGGTATGAATGATAGAACTTAACTAGTGTAGTGTATGCTTGATGATGTTTATGAACCGGATGTGTATTGTGTTTTGAGTTGATAATGATGTATGATAATCGGTTGAGCATGTTTTGATAGTACACATTGATGTTAAGTTAGTATTCAAGAAATCGATGCATAAATGTTCTATATTATGTGTTTATATTCGGTTGATGATGACTTATTGGTTATGTTGGATGAATAATGTATGCTTGAATATGAGTAAATGTTATCGGTTCCATATAGGCTCAAATCCGAGTGGCTTGATTATGTTAGAAGGTTTATTACTCATGAAATCGGATGAATATATGTGGGTTAGATGTATATGTTCAGGAGTTTGATTGTTGTTCATGACTTTGGTTAGACTTAGGTTCATATGAATGATGATGAACATGATGAATGTGTGAAGAACAACTTGAATATCATATGAACATGTTGAATATTTGAAATCTGATGTGTTTGATCCATTTTTAGTAAAATTGCTAGACAAGAAACATGTTTAAGGGTTTTGGTTGGATAGTACAAACTGCATGAAATCAGAATGTTAGTGGATAGTACACTGTTCCGAATCAGCTTATGTCCACTCGTAACCATCAGTTGCGACTCGAAACCAAGCACAACGAGTCGAAATCTCCCGGTTGTGACATCAGTTGCGAGTCGCAAACACCCGGTTGCGACTCGAAACCACACCGGATCAGCACACCAACCTTGTGACTCGAAACCACCGTTGCGAGTCCAGTTGCGACTCGTAACCAAAACAGCATGGACCGAAACCATGGTTGCGACTCCGGTTGCGAGTCGCAAACGCCTAGTTGCGACTCGGGATCATATGCGGGTACACACTGTTGGACTTGTTTAATTATGGGCTTATTTGATTGGGCCGGACTCTTGGGCCCAGTGTACAGACCTGATATATTACTGTTAAATGTGAATGTCGATGAACTGCCATGATTAAACGTGTAACCCATACGTGCACTACTTGAATACGAACCTGATTGTATGATACAACTATGATAGGACGTGAGTAGCCTCAACGTTGCTTGTTTGACTTTTCTGTGTTTTCTACCGAGCAAACCAAGGTGAGTTCACACCCTCTACAAAGCATGGGATTCCCAGGGGTCGGGAATTGGGGTTAAGGAACTGGGTTCCTCGTCCTCCTTGGGTAGGATAGCAAAGGTTCAGGAATGAAATTCCTCGTCCTCACGGACAGATAACTCGTACTAGACCAAAACTCTATCACGAAGTCCCTCATTTTTATATCGACTTAATCGCCGGGCCAATGGCGAGCGGGTCATTAGTTAGATAGCGCTATTTAGGTCTGACAAACCTCACACTGTGCCGCAGAGGACGGGCGTGAACTAATGGATCTGGGGCACGTCAATGATGATAGACATTGACAGTTTCAGGGCACATAAACATGACTACAGTCAGCAGTCGATATGGTAACGAGTCTAGTGTATACATGGGGTAGCCCCCACGGCCGAAATGCCAGATAACTAACACGGGGTAGCCCCCACGGCAGGATTGCCAGAGTAACCCGGAATAAACAAGTCACGTTTTTAACTATGGGGTAACCCCCACGGCAGGATGCCAGCTAAAGGAAACTGTTTTCGAAACAACTTAAAACGAACACCCAACCGTGAACTCACTCAACTTGTTGTTGACTCGTTACTACATGCTTTGCAGGTCCTTAGGTTCTTAAGCTGGAGCTTGCATGGAGGAGGATCGTTGTGGGACATGGACGACTGCGTGCCATGTTAAACTATGAAACAATTAAACTTATGTTTTGATTTAAGACTTATGCTTCCGCTCGCAACTTAACTATGTTTTGTTTGAACACCAATTGTATTGGTTAGATTTTTATAACTATTTATATGCTTGTTCAATATGATTGGTGGCTGGATCCTGGTCAGTCACGCCTCCAAGCGGTAGTACTCCGCAGGTGGATTTTGGGGGTGTGACAGGTATAACAGCCCATTCCCACTTTCCGCATTACCTGAGGAAGCATCCACTAGGGAATGATGAAGTTATGCCATACGTGGAGATCCTTGATGGGTTAATCTATGCGAATAGATAACACCCTAGATTCCATGCAAGACAATTGTTTAACACAACTATACAGACAGACTCCTACGAATAAATTTCGGGATGAAATTTCCTAAAGTAGGGGAGACTGTGACAACTGTGCCTCTACGACCATCATGCAAATACGAATCCAATGAAATCTTCTGTTTCATTCTTGGGATTTGTACAAATACATGTGACTTTTGCACATATCACTTTCTTGAAAGTTATATGCAGACTGTTACGCAAAAGTAATCAGTTTAACGCGAAAAACACTCCGGACAGTGACATAAGATTAACATACCTTAAATAACCTTTACATAACTTAGAAATAAGTTTTGAAGGGTTTGGTATGGCAAAAACAAGTTTATTCGATCACAAGGACTAATTGTGACAAACTGCAAAAGTCTACCGATTCGTATAGCAACGTACTCTCCAGAACAATATCATAAATTAAACATACCCTAAATACCCTTAACATAGCTTATAAATAAGTTTCAAGGGGTTCGGTATGCGAAAATACGCTTATTTGATCACAGGGACTAAAAACGTCAAAACTGCGAAAGTATGCATATACGTGCATATCTTGGATTCTGACCATATCAGGACATCCAAAAATTTTGTAATCATTAAAATATTGTATTTTAGTGATGGGAATGCAAAAATACCGTTCGTTTCGCAATTTGAATCGTTTTCGCGTCCGTTACGATTTTCGTCGTAATTACCCGAAAACCGCAACCGTACGGCCAAACGAATCGACATCCGTGACATTTTTGAGCATGATTCATGTTAAATATACTTTAACTTCATCATGGAGCTTGAAAATAGGCTTAACGGGTGTTAGAAGTGCCAAATGCAACAAACCAGGCTGCAGGGACCAAAACTGTCATTTTTCAAAACTTGCTGCAAGGACCCATGCTTACGGACCGTAAGCATAATACCCATACGGTCCATAAGGACCCTCCAGCGCAGCAGAAAGCATTTTTCTTCAAACCCAGCTGTTGCAACCTATTTTTAATGTTTGTTTTCAATCTTGTGGGCTGGTTTATGTGTTCTACAAGCCTTTAAATCTGGTCCTAACACTTGGCATGATCTTGATCTTCTTTGGAGGCCACACGAGACACATGTCACAATCCTACAATCCAAGAATTACTATAAATAGCAAGGTCTTCTTGCTTCATTCTTGCTCGTTCCTCATCTTGAACTCTAAGTGAAGGCTACCATCTTTTGGATGCTTTCTACGTGAGTTTTCTAGTTCATTTTCCAAGCTTAGGACACTTGTAAGTGTTTTTTCATGCTTTGTTATTTATTTCAAGCAAGAAAGTCAAACAGTGTTTGACTTTCAGCTAGACCATGATCTGGTCAAAACAAAGTTCGTTTGAACTTTGCAACGTGAGCGTAATCACGATGGTTATGGTCCCTTGCGACTATACCAACTGATTACCACGTTTACTAGTCGAAGTGACGAGTCAAAGTTTCGGTCATAATGCACGATTATGTGCATTTTGCGACGAAACTATTTTCGGGTATCAAAACACTTTGTTTTGATACCAAATCAGTTTTCTAACTTAGTTAAACATGTTTTAACTTGTTTAATTCGTCAATATTAGCTTAGTGCTTGTTTTGGGTCGTAAGTCAAGTGGTCTCGACAACCGCTTATACTTTCAAACCCGACCCATTTGGTCGATCATTAGGATCCAACCAAGCTTATTTTATGACCGTAATTGTATAGGGAATAACGTTCCGAGGTTATAACTTATGGTCACTTAGTTTAATTAGTTGTATGATAGGTAGTTTATATGCCTTAGGAAATGACCAAAATGCCCTTTTTATGCATAATTTGAATTTAAGCATATGTAACCAAAATTTTAACACTTAAACTAATTATGCAACAATATTAAACATGTTTAGGCATATAATACTTATCACAGGACTAGTTGTCACACCCTGTGTTTTGCGGAAGCGTATGATGTGTGACTGGTTTAATATCATTGCATTCAATCGTAATAAACAACTACATGATCAAAACGATGTTCATCCATTCATAAAATTTGAGTATTACAAACACTGGTTATTCAAGTTTTTAAAGCACAACCTTCGACAAGGTTACAAACCAACAAAAGGGGATGATATCTAAACTTGTAGTCTACTTCTAGTTACGACACCTGCGCCCAAGATCCATCTTGTTACCTGAAATACATGTAATTTTGGAAAACATCAACAAAAGTTGAGCGAGTTCATGCGTCTTGTTTGTGTATTGTAATTCTTGTAAATCTTTGAGAGATTCCTTTGTAAAGCAGGTATGAAAGCGTGTATGAACATGAATGTTTTACAAGGACTTTAAGGCATGTGAGGACATAGGGAGCACTCGTTATGGCTCATAGGGAGCACTCGTAATGGCTCATAGGGAGCACTCGTAATGGCTGATAGGGAGCAGTCGTAATGGCTCATACCCTTGTCGATTTCCCTAGACTGTGTCGATTAACCTCGACTGTGTCAATTTACCTTGACTGTGTCGATTACCCTCGACTGTGTCGATTACCTCGACTGTGTCGATTAACCTCGACTGGGACTCCGAAGCACTACTAGGTACTAGTTGTGACCATGAGTGGGGTTCGGCCGTACCCGTTAGATCTAACCCTCATCCCTAATGAATGTTTTAATGGCATTTCCGTATCTAGTCTATGCTCACATGATCTAGTATTTCATAGGCATTTCATACCGTTTAAGTATTCGTAACATGTATTTCACCCCCGAGAGTTATAAAACCAAAAACAGTCAAAGAAAAGGGGGAGCATGAACTCACTGTTTTGCGTCTTCAGTACTCGTAACTCAAATATCGTCAGCAAACACGACTACCTACAATGTGCTAGGGTCTATTAGACGAGCGGGCCGTGCCTTGCCTTAGTATTCATGTTTTTAGTTACGTTTCCTTTATGTCTTTACATCATCCAGAGTTATAATACTTTTCAAGTATTTGTTTTCGTGTTTCCTTCCCAAGGATGGGAGTATTTTAAACATGTATTCTCGTATTCTTGTATTTGTAGTTTCCAAAATAACATATTTTCACCTAGAAAATATATGTAGACTTGTTTTGTCCAAAAATAATGTATCGTCAAGAAAATATATATTTTTCTTCAAAAAAAAAAATCATATATCTTCTAAATATCCTAAGAAAATATATTTCTTGCTTCCAAAAATAATAGATTTTCTCTTGGTCGAAAATACAATATTACTCTTTTAATATTTTCAAAAATCATATTTTCGTTTCTTGTACCCAAAATAATACTTTCCAAAAATTTATTTGTAAGAGTATTTTCAGGAATATTTTATAAGTTACGTTCTTGTTCGGTTCGCCAATATTTAAGTGTCTAACTTATATACTTTATTCCTTGTAATTTTTGGTATTATTTTGGATTGTAAGTTCTTGGTTATGTTATATTATTTTACCCTAAAATAATATAACTATTTCACATAATCACACACAATGATTTTAATGTAAAAATATATATTCTAGATACATATTTATCCATTTTTGTTTACAAAACCAACCTCCAATACTTGTATTTTTGTTACAAAAATTTATGGCAAAATTTATGTTATAAATCATAGATTAAAACACACTTGTGAACACTTGTTTAGAAAGTATTTTCTAAGTGTTGGAATTTTTAGAAAATTTTGCCATAGTTTCCTTTGTAAATGGAGGTGTCCATGATATTTAGCATATCATTTTCTTTTCAAAAATCATTCAAACAATCAACGACAATTCACTAATCATCTTGTACTTACCAAGTGCAAAAACTATTCCGTTTACAATTTAATCATGAACTTGATCTTTCACAAAAATGCGTAGTAACTTGGTAAAGTGTTTAGTAGTCTTAGTTACCTTCCAAAATATATTTACTACTTGGTAAACTTCATTCTTGAAGATTTTAAATGTTTACAACTTGTAAACATATTTTACACAAATGTTGATTCTCTAACTCCCCTGTTTCACAAATGTTTATATGCTTGTTTTTCCACTAAACATAATGTAGGTTTATGTAAAAATCATGATCTTTCAAAAATCACATTTTTAACTCGGTTCTTTTAGAAAAATCATTCACAAGTCTTGGATTTACAAGATTATTAACTTACTTTGTTTATTACTTTTTCAAGAAATCACTTTGTTTTCAAGTTCATGTTTAATCAAGAAGATGATTATTTCATGTTGTTACATAATCATCCCCTATCTTGCTAAATCATGTTTTTAATCATAATCTAGCAAGTTCCATGTAATGATCAACATCAATATCTCTAAATCAACAAGCAAACATTATTCATGCACTAAACAACATCATTCTATTCATTTTTCAACAAGATTTCATCATATGAAGGCTTTATGTTTCAAGATTTAAGTGTATGATCTTTAGTGTTCTTGTATATTTCAACATAATATATCTATTAACCACTAAAAATATGAAGTAAACAAGGATCAAAGAAGTCTTACAACTAGCTTAAAGCTAGGGAAGAACAATGAGGAAAATCAAGTGGATAATAGCACACAAGAGAGGTCCTTCAAGTTCCGTTGCTTGCAACCTTCTTAATTAGGGTTAAGACACCTTAGAATCACCATAGATTACTTGGGAATTAGCTAGAAAAATTATGGTGGTATGGTGGTGTTTGGGCCGTAAGCTTATGGAGGGAGAGAGAGTGAGTTTGTGTTGGTGATTGATGAAGAAGATGAGTGATCCTTATAATGTCTAACTCCATTGTCAATTGGTCATAATGTTTCCTAAGTACTAAATACAATCTTCCAACATATCTCTAGAGATCATATGAGATCTAGTAGGATTATGTAGTACCCATCATTTAGGCCATGTGGGCCGTCTACTAGTATGGGGGGTCTAATTGTAAATTTTAATCATCTAGTTAGTTTATAGTTCAAAACCAAGTATGTAGTTAGTTATGATGGTTTCTAGATATTTTAGTGAGTGTTAAGGTGTTCGGGGATCATAACTAGCCATGAAATAATAGAACAATGCTTCTAGCAATATTTTCGTGTTCCGGGTAATGTCCGGTTGTTCGGTTAGATACCTATCCGTTAAGGTGCTAAGTTATACCTTATAGTGTCTTTTATGTAACTTTTTGTGACACTATTAATTCCTGACACTTAGGGAAGCATTCAGGACCATTTAGTCATATTTTTGCATGTAATAATCTTGTTAAATGCTGAATTTTTGCTGATTTGTGCAGAATTTTGCACTTTATGTGTGTTTTAGGCACTTTTCGGCACTTTGTCTAACACTTTGGCATGCAGTTTTTGTGGTCCTTACTTACCTACACACTATACTAGTGTAATACGTCATCTCTGGCTCATACTGGGCCTCAAAATACTGTATGTCTATGTACTGAACTTCGTCAGTATTTTTAGTTTGTCTGATAATGGTGCCAATTCTGTTCTGTGCATTATTTGAACTATATCGTGTTGCATGTAGCAACGATAAAAGTCTTGTAACATGAAATTCCATTGCATGTATATAACAGTAATCAAAAATTCATTTGTCTTGTAAACTAGATCACGCACAGTTATTAAAGCACAGATTACTGTTCAATTAGTGTACGGAATGTACGGAAAAGTGACGGTTGTCACAGTCTCCCCCCATTAAAAGAATTACGTCCCGAAATTCAAGCGATGCCATCGGTCACAAGGGAGTTGTGAATCAAATGTGGTCACTTATGTTTAAAATTTGTCTTTATGTTCCCAAGTACTCTGGGTCATGATATGAATTCTATCGTACTCAAGTAATTCAATTACGTCTTCTCTGTCTCTTGTGGACTCTTGGTCCGTAACCTTAACAGGTTTCTATAGTAATTTTGTCGTTTTGTCATTGACGTGAATCTTATTTGTGGGAACAATGATTGTTCCTTGAGCCAGACTCCTCTAAAGACTAGACACATGAAATGTGTCGCGATCACTACTGATCTTTTTCTGGAAGTTTCAACTTGTGAGCAATGGTTCCGATCCCTACACCGGGGGTCCAACCTTCACGTTTTCCAAATCACACCACGCCTTCTCTAGGCGAGGCTCCCATTGAAGCCATACTTCGTATCTCAAATTCCTACGATTTATGCCGCTCGCCGGCGCAATCTTTCTGTATTCTGTGGGCTATCTTGATATGATCACATATCTTAACAATCTTGCTTCTAGTCTTTCCTGAACCAACTCGGGCCAGTAGATTGTTTATCTCCGGTCTCCGTTTAACATAACGGGGATTGACTTATTATGTTCCAACTAAAGCTTCACTCGAAGCGACTTAAATAGTGGTGTGATAAATACTGTTGTAGGAAAACTCCACTAAGGGCAAGTGAGTGTTCCAATTTTTCATCAAAGTTTATTACACAAACACGTAACGTGTCCATACAGTCTGCATTGTTCAGTAGCTCGGTCCATCTTCGTTAATATTTAAGTTCTTACGATCAACGGTGTGCTGCAACCCTTGTGAACGGTAAAGATCGTGTAGCGTTTTCTTTCAGGTAATGATGTCAAATTTGCGGCGCGCAATTACTGTATCTAGATCAACGTTTCTTCTTATGATTCCTTAATCAATGTGCCGCGTATGCAATGTTGTGGTCTCGTTGCATTGACGTGTAATCGAGACTTTGTCGAGAAGTGTCACATGATTGCAACTCTAGCTCCCTAGCTCTTGGTTGCAGGGTTGGCATGAATTTCATTCTTATCCATCATGTATCTTAAAGTTCTCACCTCGCGAATTCGAATTCCGTTTTTCGACTTCTTAGCACATAACTGTTCTTTCTCTAAGAGTTGCAAGGTAAATTGCAGCTGTTGCTCACGACCTTCCTTGGTCGTTGGCCTTATAAGAATGTAGTCAATACATATAGTCCTGATCTAACCAGGTATGGCTTACACGTTCGATTCATGAGGTCCATGAATATTGTCGATGTTAAGCCTAAAGGTACGACAAGGAACTCGTAATGCTTGAAGCGAGTCCTAAAGGTCGTTTTAGGGATATCTCCTTCTTGTATTCACAGTTGTGGACATCCTATCCTCAAGTCGATCTTTGAGTGGTAACTAGAACCTTACGATTGGTCTGTTCATGTTATCAATCCTTGGCAAAGGATGCAAATCCTTGATATCCAATTTTCTGGAATTTATGCAAAGTGTAAACTGTCAACTTTCTCTTTATGTCCTTAACTAAGGATGTCATGTCTCTAATTTCCTCTGTCTAGCAGCTCTTGCAATTATATTGGAGGTTCATGCTTCGCGAACGAAGTTAGTCGGTAAGGCGTCATTCGGCATTGGTGCCGCTCCTGGTACGAGATTTATCCTAAGCTCCTCTTGGCGCTGTTGAGGTATTCCTTGCAAGTCTTCAGAAAAGGCTTCTGGAAATTCTTCCACCACGGGGATCTTCTCAGGCTCTATTCTTGGATATCCAATCCATGCTAACTATCATATTATGACTTCTCAAGTTAATGGTGACAGAAGGTTCCGGCCTTCTGAGTCCCTAAATACAATCCTTAATTGCTTTGTCTGCTTAAACTAGCCTTCTATATGCCCATTTCTAAAGAATACGGGACGTCTATTTTAATCGAAACTAGGCCAAGCAATTTCGTAAGTTCTAAGCATGCAAGGTTAAAGTTGATGCCAGTATTAAAAATAGATGCATAAGGTTGGTTAATAGGGAACGTACCCGTAACCGCATCTGGATCCTGGCGTGCTTCACGAGTTTCGGCCGTGAAGACCCTTCCTTGCTTGGTTCTTTCTAGAGAAATCTTTCCTAAAGTGCCCTGCTTCATGTCACACCCCGACCACGTAGAACAACAAAACGTGGCGGAAAACGTCGGGGAGTGTTGTAACAGAATCATTGTTTCATAACACATGGAAATTTAAATATTGTTTTATTGATTAAAGTAGTTACAATGTCTTGACAATCAAAGAAACATAACATAAATAACTAGTCTTGCATCTTTTATTGTCGCTAAGGCCCAAGTCCGCCTAAGTGTATCTTGATAAATCCTATGCATCATCTCCTGAAAACACATGTGAAAATAGGTACGTCAGCATAAAAATGCCTGTGAGATACATAGGTTTTGTGAAAACATAATTCATGACTTATGTTTGAGAAAATGTTTAGTCATGAACCTTTTAATTTGCTTTGTCTTGTAAATCATTTGAAAAATGATAAGATCAGATGATATGTATAAATAAGAGAATAATGTATGGTTAAATGAATAACCATGTAAAATGAGTTTGTATAAGATAAGTTGTTTGTAAATCAATGTCTTGTGAAAAGTATGTTATTTGTATAAAATGTTATATGTCACAAATTGAAATGATTCAAATAACGCTACAATATGTGATACCATACAAACACTTATATATAGGAAGTACCAGCGGCGTATCCACCATGCTTGTATCATATTACACACGCCTCGTTACTTAAGTCACTTAAACAAACCACCAATGTAATAAGTTTATGTTTAAACCAATTGTCAAAAGTCCTTGTATAAATCATATCAAATGTTAATAGTCCAAAAGTAGTCAAGTAATGTGTAACAAATGTTATGTATTGTAAGTAAAGTATTGTCACATAATCCAAATGTAGAATTGTACAAAACAAAGTATTTTGAATATATCAAAAATTTATGTTTTGCAAAGTAATGCATGCTATACTGATATAAACATTTATGCGGTATTGTGAAAATTCATACATCCAAGCCTTGCGACAGTCGGATAACCCTTTTAGTCAAGGATATCAAAAAATGTATTCGGATTCGGTCATTCCTTCCATCCAAACAAACCCGAGATTACAGGAATGGGATTTGTCAAGTCCTATGGTACCACTACCTACTACCGAGTGGCATGATCGGTGTTAATGAATGTATAGTATAGTTTAAACAAACCAAATGTCATACCAAAATGTAAGCATAAAATGTAATGTAAAATAATGTACTAAGTACGCACACAATGGGCATACATAGCATAGAATGTAATGTAAAATAATGTACTAAGTACCATACATAGCATAGAATGTAATGTAAAATAATGTACTAAGTACGCACACAATGGGCATACAAGCATAGAATGTAATGTAAAATAATGTACTAAGTACGCACACAATGGGCATACATAGCATAGAATGTAATGTAAAATAATGTACTAAGTACGCACACAATGGGCATACATAGCATAGAACACAATGAAATCATGTACTAATGAATATAGCAAGTATATGATGTGAAAGCAGGAAAGCATGAAAGTAACAAGTAGGCACATGTGTTCCACCCCAAAATGTTTGGAAAACAGTAAAAGAGGGGTCTATGTACTCACATAAACACCTTGAAAACATTTAAAAGAAGGGGTTCTATGTACTCACTTGCGATTGCTTAGTAGTCCTTGAGTAACAACCAAACAATGCTAGAGATCACGGAATCAAACGGCACCTAATATAGGTAACTATGTTAATAAACCGGACCTATATCGGAGGATCGGATAGAATGAGGGTTCGTAAACCAAACGAGTATGGAGACTCGTGTAATATGGTTTAACAAAGCCTACACACTAAATGAAACCTAACATAAGTGCTTACGACCCATTACGAACCGTTTAGGTAGCTTATGCTACTTTAACGCGTCGTGCGCGCAAAAGCGCACTCGAGACGTCTAACTAGCCCTATGACAAGTGTTATATGCCTAAACATGTTACATAAACAGTTATGTGACAAAAGTTTAGGTTACATATGCTTAATTACCAATTATACATGAAAAAGGTATTCTGGTAATTTACCTAAGGCATATAAACTACCTATCATACAACTACTCAAACGATGTGACCATAGGGTATAACCTCGGAAAGTTATTCCCTAAATGCTATGGTCCTAAAGTATTTGGTCGGATCCTAATGATCGACCAAAATGGGTCGGGTTCGAAGGTATAAGCGATTTATTAGATCGCTTACCCTTACGACCCTAGACAAGCACAAAACTAAAAGTAACGAGCTAAGCATGTTAAAACATGCTTAACTAAGTTTGAAAACAAGTTTGTTATCAAAACAAACGGTTTTGATACCTAAGAGTAGTTTGGTTACAAAATACACACGAATGCGCATTTTGACCGAAACTACGACTCGTCACTGAGCCTAGACAACGTGGTAACCAGTAGGCATAGTCACAAGGGACTATAACCATCGTGATTACGCTCACGTTGCGAAGTTCAAATGAACTTCGCATTGACCATAAACTGGTTAATGCAGAAAGTCAAACAAAGTTTGAATTTCGGACTCGAAAAGCAATAAAAGAACGAAGGAACACTTACAAAGGGTCCCCGAATGCTAATCTCGATCCAAGTAGCTCAGGTATGAAACAAAGGTTTCAACTTAGAGCTTCTCAAATCAAGATTCTTGTGGGTTTTGAAGTTGGGGGATGTGGGTATTTATAGGATTTCCCGAACCGTTAGGATCGTTTCTTGGAAACCGTGATTCAATCTTGGCCATACACTTGCACCCATGGTATTGTAATACCACGTGCACATCAATACCAGCCCATAGATTCCCCAAAACCATGTGCAACAAGTGAAACGGACCAGATTCGATGTTTCTGCAAGTTTCTGCCCAGATGAGGTGCTCGCGTAGCGCGATAGTAAAGGTCTTAGGGCTCGCGCTACGCTAGCATGTGTCATATTCAGCAAAGTTTCAAAAATGGCAGAAATGGTCCCTGCTGCCCGTTTAAGCCATTTTCGATGCGTTTGAACCCCGTTAACCTCATTTCAAGGCTCTAAAATGAAGTTAAAGTATAGGGAACTCAAAACATGCTCAAAAATATCTAGGATGTCGGTTTGTTTGGTCATACGATCGCGATGTTCGCTTAATTACGACGGAATGCGCATAAGCGCGAAAAACGATCCAAATGGCGTGAAGAATGGATTTTTCTTATGCCAAACACTAAAATAAAATATTATAGTGCTTACATAAATTTTTGGATGTCTGGATGTATTCAGAACGTAAGTTATGCGCGAAAATGCAAACTTATGCACTTTTTGACACTTTTAGTCCCTGAATGACCCAAAAGTTTATTTTAGCACACCGAACCCATCAAAGCCTATTTCTAAGCTATATAAAGGATATTTAAGGTGTGTTTAACTTATGGTCATGTTCCAGAATGTCTGTTACAGTTCAAATTGGCATACTTTCGCGGTTTGTCAAGTTTAGTCCCTGTAAGCGAATTAACTTGTTTTTGCCATACCAAAGCCTTTAAAACTTATTTCTAAGTTATGTAAAGGTTATTTAAGGTATGTTAAGCCTATTTCACTATTCCGGAGTGTTCATTGGATTAAACTGGTTATATTTACGCATCGGTGCGCGTATAACCTTCCAGAAAGCGATTTAAAGCCCGAAATCGAACAAGAAATGATATTTGCAAATGATACACATATTTATACAAATCCCAAGTTTGAAATACAATATTTCATTGGTTTGGTATTTGTTTGATGGTCGCAGTGACCCAGGTGTCACAGTCTCCCCTACTTTAGGAAATTTCGTCCCGAATTTTTTTTTATTTAGAGGAAACTTGTGAGAGTTTAAAACATGAAGTTGAAAAGATCGAACAACATTGGTTAGGGTTCTGAACTTCTAGTAACTTTAATAAGATCATGCTTGCAATGTAAGAGGGATACTTATATACAAGTATATGAAGCGTAATTGGTGCGTCCACCGTACCTCCATTACATCGTTCTCATTTTGTCATTGTTGTCGCTATCGGTTCTTACACATAATAAATCTTACTGGGTTTCTGTGCACTAAATTTCATAATTATGTACGCGTCCATAATTAGACAATTTCTTGCACAGTTCACACAGTCTATTTTATATTGTGTAGGGTAAAACCAAATGAACAATCCTGTGATGAGTGTGACTAGACCGCCATAGAGTCCTTTTAATTAAATCGATATATGATCTAAATAGACTATCAGGGAGTCTGTTCAGCTACATCACTAGATGTCGTTCTTTAACCAAATTATGAATCAATCTTTTTGACTAGACCACTAAAGGGTCTCTTATGAACCATGGAGCGGTAGTATATAATCCAAGGGTCTTAAATATTACATTGAAGCCCATTAAGGATTTAAGGTAGTACCTTTTGAATATCCTGCTACGAATCCCTCATATGAAGATATGAAAGATTCTGCGAGGATTTGGATAACGAATATCAAGAGTATACAAAAACACAAAAATGCATAAAAGAAAACAAAAGATACATAACACATAGTCATCTAACCACAAAATTGTTTGTTAATTTGCCTTGTTAATTGCGTACTTTCATTTAAAGCACACTAGGAATCCATTCCGTGGATTTCATTTGGTACTTTAAACGTTATCAAGAATCTAACTATATAGATAGAAAGATTCAAAAAAGAAAATTCGATTTCGATTATTAGGAACCGAAATGTTCGAATTAAGGTACATAAGGAATCCAATTAAGGACTCTGATTTGTATGACAATTATCCACAAGGATCTAATTGTGAAGATAAAAAGATCCCATATGGATTTTAGAAGTTGAGGATATTTTGAAACCTTGCACTGGATGTGCTTATGTCAAAACATGAAGTAAGAATGCTTATGAAGTTGAGATGCTTGATATGTCAAGGCGACATATGAAGCAGAATTTGAAGGTTAAGTCAATGTATGAGGAAAATATTTTTGAAAACTATGCATGGGGTTCTAAAAAAAATGTGTTCAATGTTTTTGAAACCTTATATATAATGCTTTTGAAATCATGCACTTGATAAGAAAATGTATGGTGCTAATATTGTTTTCAGACTATATGAAACATTTTGAAATTATGAAGGTTGTTTTTGAAAGCATGGCCAATGTTTTTGAAATAACATAGACAATGCATTTAAAAATGGTTTTCAAAGTATATGAAATGTTTTGAGATCATGAAGATTGTTTTTGAAATACTTGTACTGTGTATGTTAAAAATCAAAACGTAATGGGTAAGAGATTTGAAAATACCCTTAGTTATCTAACCAAGGATTCAAAGGCACAGATGTGCAGAAGCATGATTACTCATAATGTCACTTTATTTTCTGTACTTCGTATCTTATAATGAAACGAGTACTTAGAACTTTCGAGGAAATTATGAGTGATCACTTGTAAGAGAGAATCACAAGAGTAGTTTGTAAGGAACATAGTTCCTTAATGCAGGTATCATAGGAAAAATCATACACACATGTAACTACACTCGTATATCAGAGTTGTGAACTATAATTTATTTATAAACAAAACAGATTGTTTCACATTACAAGAAAACAGAAGAATAAAAGCATAAGACAGCAACATTTTCTAGTCAGCCAACTGCTCATCCGGGGGTTGGATTTGCATTAGCAAGCTTTGGGCAATCCCTTAGGAAATGGCCCATCTCGCCACAGTTGTAGCAAGACCCTGGTGAGAAATGAGCTTGAGCAGAGTCGCCAGCTAGCTTTGGAGCAACTGCAGCTCGACAAACTCTTGTTGTATGACCTTTAAGTCCACAAATTTGGCATTTACGGCACTTCACACTAGGGTGATGATGAAGGCTACATTGGTTGCACAAGGGTGCAGTTCCGTTGTATGGCTTCCTAGCAGGGGGTTGAGCTGGTTGGTTGGGGATGGCTTGACCATTGTGAGCGATCATGGCGAAGTTCTGAGAAGCCTTTCGCTTCTTTGACTTCCTAGGGGATCGTTCATCCATGGTCTTTGATTCCTCGGTTGGTTTCTTGGCTGGTAGTGCTGTCACCTGACTAGGTCCTGCCTATCTTGGTGACTCTTGAGTGGCTTCATCCTGAAGACGATACATGGCAGTAGCTAATTCAACAGTCTTCAGGACTACTTCGCCTATTCGCTGAGCGAATTTGGCAGTCTGCTCAGATATCTGGGCGTCATCGTGATGAAGAGACATTCTAGAAGAAAAAAAAATGAAAGACATAGGAAGAAACAAGTGAAATGTCATCGGCTAAACAAAAAACAGAATGACAATGCATAAGAATTTGCGATCATTTGTTTGTTACCTAAGGCAAACAAATGAGACGGTGACAAATCAAAGTAAGCGGGTCATATTAATGTATCACTGAAGACATGCTCGCCTATAAGTGAACACTCACCCCAAGAGTTCCCAGGTAAGAGTGACTGGTCCGATACTGCGGATTTGTACGAACACTCTAGCCTTCGACAGAAAACTCAGGGTACAGGCATTCACTCTTCCAGTTTGCACGTGTTCACATTATACGACCCAAACTTTGACGAGATTTGAAAACTTAGAGGGTTCAAAACCTTATAACAGAGGGTTCAAAACCTTATAATAGAGGGTTCAAAACCTAGTAATCAATCATCCTAGAACAGATGTGTTGGTGCATTCATCTGTCGTCTTCGTCTTATATCGAGTCTCGGGTCCGTTGCGGTTTTGGTCAAACATGATGTCATGATGACATCATCAAGATGACATCATCAATGACATCACCTTACAAGATGACAAAATTAGAATTGCATGAGCATGAGAAAGTTGTATTAATTCTGATTTCATTCATAGTGTAGGTCCGCTTTTGTGTCAAGAGTCTAGGTTCGCTCATGTGTCCATAGTCTAGGTCCGCTTTTATGTACAAGTGTGAGGTTCGCTCATATGTCATGTACATATGAGCGGAACCTGTTCACATATAAATAGGGGCTGTAAGAGCGAACCACACACACAAGTAGAGAGTTGTAGGTGTTTGTCTTCCGGTGAGCCACGAAGTGCTGCCGAAGTGTTGTCAGGTCTGTAATCGATTGCATATCAATATAAACAATAGTTAAAGGTGAATACACGCTGAATTACGCCGAAACACTTGTTTCCGCCTCTTGTTTTGGTGAAAAACTCTTCTAACCGACTCGTTCGGATCCGAAAACGATCCTACAATTGGTATCAGAGCCAGTGAAGAAGAGATTTTTACAATTCAGCCGAAATTTCTGTTTCTACACCTTTCTTTTTCGAAAAACAAAAATTTTTACGGTCGAAATCGCTTTAAATTCACACAGTGTGTTCGTAATCTTGTATAAGTAAATCCTTGAAAGTTTCAAAGCTTGAATCGACCTAAAACATCGAATTTTTGAGATTACGCTTTTACGGACTCGTGAAAAAATGACATCAGCAGTCTGGTCCGCTCATTTGAACAACTTTTGGATCCGCTCATTTGAACAATTTGAGGTCCGCTTTTAGTGTCATCAGCAGGTCCGCTCTTAGTGACATTTGAGGTCCGCTCATAGTGACACTTAGGAATTCAGCTCCAAAGTGTCAGTATTTCACGTGATTGTTCATTGAAAATTGTGTAACATTGAATTCAAAGTTGTCGGATGGTTGGGATAAGATATCACATGTTTGTGTTGGTTTGCATTTAAAAGATTATATAGATGTGTAAATCGGTTATAAAATCAAATATCACAGATCTCGAGATATAGAGATTCGGTTTACATGTGATAACCTTTTAGAGGTCAAAATAGAAGTGCTTCGATATTGAGATAGTGGTGTGCATGTGACAAACTGATTGTAATCATATCATTCACGTGATCAGTATTATTGTTTTTGAATTTTAAAAGGCATGTGATGTTATATAAAGGGTTTATCGATTAAGTGGGATTTTGGTCAAATGGAATTGTTTTGGCATTAAGTGTTGTCAGGTTTGGAGTTCAGTCGGTTCGCACGTTTCGATTAGTTGTTTTGTCAGTCAAGTTGCGTATTAAAGTCATCAATTCGCTTGAGAATTCGTACGGTTCGGAGTTCAAAGGTGTCATAAAGTCAATTTTGTATCAAAGGTTCATCAGGTTAATTGAATTTGATCTGGGTCATTCAGTCAGTTGGTCATTCGGTCCGCACAGTTGGTTATTCAGTCTGCACAGTTGATCGTTCAGTCTACATAGAAAATCATAAGTTCGAGTACCAGTTTCTTTCAGATAATTGATAAAAGTTTAAAACTGATTGTGTGTTTGTTTGTTGTTGTCAGGTAATTGTCAGGTATTTTACAAGGTGATACAACTCATTTGAAAATTCGAAACATGGAGAACGAGTTCTACAATGCTTTTGCTAGTCCAATTACAATCACTCAGAGTGCTTTGCATGAAAATGAAACCGGGACGTCTCAGAAACCACCTAAGCTTTTGGATATTGATGATTACAATGGATGGTCCGAAAGGTTTGGAAATTGGGTTGAGGCGTATCATTTGGATGCATGGGAACACACTGAGGAACCTTATGTTAAACCCACAACAAATGGTGTGCAGCAAACAATTCGAGAAATGAGTACGGAAGATAAAAAGAAATATCGTGATGAGAAATTGATGGTGAGTCTGCTTCAGCAAGCGATAAAAGAAGATATCTTGATACTGCTTCAACATGATGGAAATGCTTACTCAATCTGG
>JARYGA010016387.1:0-29937 GCA_030545235.1 Helianthus tuberosus
CATATCATTTTAACCACTTTAAAATAGTTCGAGAAGGTGATTTCAGCAACTTACTACTAGCTCGAGGCTAGGGAAGAAACTAGACGCAAAATGAGAGGATAAAAGCAATAGAGTGAGGTCCTTCGCCTTCCGATTGCACCAAGCTTCCTTGTAGGTGATCCTTAACACTTGTATGAGCTTGGAATGGCTTGAACTAAACTCGAAAAATTGATGGATGTTGAGGGGTGTTCGGCCGAGAGTTATTAGAGAGGGAGAGAGAGCTTGAGTTGAGTGGTGAGATGTGATGAATGTTATGGGGTGTTAAACCTTGATCTTATAGACAATTATCACCACCATTATCCAAGGGTTCTTGTGCTTTCTTGATATGGGACAAGAGAAAATAAAATAATCAAGTTTAGGACAAAAGATGTCCTCATGGGGAGGGTTTGGTTAGAGTGGGGGGGGGGGGTCCCTAGTTCAAATCCAACCATCTAGTTAGTTATAGTTAGGTTAAGCTAGGTTAGTTAAGTGATTAACCCGGTTACTAGTGTGTTGTGCTTTATTGCGGGTGTTAGGGTATTCAGGGACCCTAACTGGCTCAAAAAAAGAAAAACAATGTAAATGGCAATATTTTTATGTTCCGGGTAAAGTCCGGCTGTTCGGTTGGATAGTAATCCGTTAAAGTGCTTAACAAAGCTTTAAAGTGTCGTTAATACCCTTTTTAGTGACACAACTTATTCCTCCAAAGTGTCGGGAATATTTTCCTCATGTTTTGGCACTTTATTAGTTAGCTAAAAGCTGGATTATTTATTAAAGTGCTGAGTTTTTGTGCTTAGAGCACGTTTTAGGCACATCCAGTCATTGTAACTTATTCCTAGAGACGCAGTTCTACAACCCTTGTATCCCTACACTCACCACTAGTGTAGTAAAATATTTCTGGCTCATACAGGCCTTAGAGGCAGTGTCTGCCTGATGCTGGCTTTATCAGCATGTTCAATAGGTTATCCGTTTATAGTGCTACTGTGCTTTTTGTGCATCATGTTTGTCACTAAGGTTCAGCATGTAAATAATGTAGTGACGGTAAGTAAAGTATGATGCAGGTATATGCATGTATCAGAAATCAAGTAGCAGTTCATCAGTAATTTCAAACAAGCACAGTAATTAAGCAGTAATTAATTATTAATTAAGTCGTACGGATACCTGGTTTAGTGAGGGTTGTCACAGGGTCCAACGTCAAGAATGCATTAAAACCCAAGAGTACATACAAGGGTTTTAATATAGGCATTCCGAAAGCTAAATTACGCACTAAATAGCACCCGAAACGTACTTTAAGTGCAGAAATTCATAAAATTCAGCTATGATTCAGCTTTTAACACATAAATTTCATACAGAATTTATGTTCCATCATCCAGAATATTTCCCTAAGTGTCGGGGATTGAAAGTGTTACAAAAGGGCACTTAAAGGACACTAAACGGTGCAACCTAGCACTTAAACGAACCGGTATTTAACCGAACAACCGGACTTTACCCGGAACACCAAAATATTGCTAGAAGTAATGTTTTTATTTTTCTAAGCTAGTTAGAGTACCCGAACACCCTAACACACTATATATTTAATAACGCACCATAAACCCCTAATTTAACACCTATACACTAACTAGCTTATGTAACTAGCAATTGCAACCAAACTAGATGCCCAACCCCCCCCCCCCCCCTCCAACCAGTTGTGAAAGTGGGAAACACCCACTTAATTCTTTTGATTTGTTTATTGAGCTTGCTAAGTACTAAGGGAGCACTTGATCTAAAGGTTATTAGTATGTTGGAGGATCTTTATTTAAACCACTAGACTACTACCATTTCTTCCTCATTCACATCAAACAACAACACCCTTCCTCTCCTCTCTTCTTGTTTCGGCTGAACACAAGAAGCACCATCACCACCATCATACAAGCCTCATCATCCATTCTAAAGGCATCAAAGGGTGTAAGTGTTCATGCAAGCAAGCTTGGTGCGTTCGGAAATTGAAGGACCACTCTCATTTTCTTTTATCCACCACTTTTACGCTTTGAAACTCCCCTAGCCTTGTGCTAGTAGTAAGTGTTCTAAACCTTCATCTTGTTCTTGTCTTTGGTGGTTAATAGATGATAAGAATGATAAAAGTTAAGAAACTTTAGAGATCATGAACAAATGTTGAACATGATGTGTTAATAGGTGGATAAAGAGAAGATTTATGTGTAAAACATGATAAATCTGAGTAATACAAACACCAATCTGCTGTAACAGACTTGTAATCTGGCTTTAATCATATTAGAAAGGATGGTGGTCATATATATGCGTTTTAGAAACCTTTAAAACCAAAAACAGCCTGCAGATTCGCTTTTCCAGCCGACTTAAACTGGCTGTAACAGAACTTTAATGAAACGAAAAATGTATTTTCTGAAGTCTAGATTCATGTATTATGAAATACGGTTCTAATGGCACCAGAATCATAATTTTTGAACTTCGTTTACTATTTTTAAAGCGTCATTTCGTAACAGCAGCTTGAGCTGCATTTTTCTGCTGAAAATATGTGTATTGTTTTCTGTCATAACTTGTATTCTGTGTGGAGTCTGATCATGAAATTTATACTGTAGTTGGTCACTGTTGTATTTGTGATTCTCCCACTGGAATTTCGTAAATCAGACTCACGATGAATTTTTAATAAATTATTTCGTAAACTGCAATCAGAAAGCGACAAATCTGATTGCAGTCCGGAAAATAAATTCTTATAAAATATTGGTATTGAACTGGAACCCAATATTTTTACACAATAATTATTGGATCGTTTAAGACGTTCTGTAAAAATTTGGGAATTTTTGGAATAAGATAACTATTTTATTAAAATGCCCGAAAACAGCCCAATTTTGTATATTTAAACTGAAAGGATATAAGTATATGTATTTGTGAGGAAAATATATATTTATTGATCGCCACATTTTGTGCTAAGTGTATGTAGTATGTATTATACTTGATAGTGTATTAGGACTTAAGAATACACTAAATACTCATGAGATGTGAAAACACAAAATACACACACACCATACTTAGGCAAAATACATAATTCGGGTGCAAAGTGCAAAAATACAAGAGACTTATAATTATTTTCGAGAAAATAATATAAGTAAGACACTTAGTTAAAAATATAAGTTATTTTTAACACAAGAATACGTACACAAGAGATAGTGGCTGTACTTGTGCGATACAAGTCTAGTGACTAACGTTAAGAAAACACGTATAGGTCACGACGCTAGATAAGCAAATCCGGTGAAGTTTACGACGCAGGAACGCAAAGTTGTGAGTTCATGCTCCCCCTTTTCTTTATCTGTTTTTGGTTTTATAACTCTCGGGGGTGAAATACATGTTACAAATGTTACAATATTTACAAATGGTATGATACAAAAACAAGAAGCACTCTTGGTGAGAACGAGTACCAAGTATGATGCGTTTTAAAGAATGATACGAGAAATCGTGTATACTTGAATAGTATGAAATGCCTATGAAATACTAGATCATGTGAGCATAGACAAGATATTGAAATGCCATTAAATACTTAATTAGGGACGAGGGTTAGATCTAACGGGTACGGCCGAGCCCCACTCATGGTCCTTATGTGACCTCTTGAGTGCTTCGGTGTCCCAGTCGAGGGAAATCGACACAGTCGAGGTTAATCGACACAGTCGAGGGTAATCGACACAGTCAAGGGAAATTGACACAGTCGAGGTTAATCGACACAGTCGAGGGTAATCGACACAGTTAAAGGAGAAAATACAAATGCTTCCTATGTCCTCACATGCCTTGAAGGAGAAAATGCTAATGCTCCCTATGTCCTTACATGCCTTAATGTCTTGGTACAAACATTCATTTAGTACGTGGTGTACACAAGAAAACTTGAATGATACTTGAGTACGTGGGGTACTCAAGAAAACGGGAATTATACTTGAGTACGTGGGGTACTCAAGAAAAACTTGAATTATACATGACACACACTATGTTTTCATACAAAGTATACAAATGAGAAATACAAAAACGCATGAACTCGCTCAACTTTATGTTGATGTTTTCCAAAATTACATGTATTTCAGGTGACAGGATGGATCTTGGGCGCAAGTGTCATAGCTAGAAGTAGACTTCAAGTTTAGATGTCATCCACTTTTGTTGAATTGTAACCTAGACGAAGGTTGTGTTTTCAAAACTTAAATAACGAGTATTTGTAATACTCAAATTTTCATGAATGGATGAACATCGTTTTAATCATGTAGTTGTTTATTATGATTGAATGCAATGATAACAAACTAGTCGCACATCGTACGCTTCCGCAAAAGACAGGGTGTGACACTGAAGTCTTTACTTCTTCAAAAGTCTTCAAATTCTCCACAACCGGATAAATCCTGTCAACAACAAAAGTAGAACATGAGTAACTTTCTAATAACTTGTTGACTCTTTCAGTTTCGATTCTTTGTGTTTCCAGCTTTAATTCCAGCTCAGCACACTTCTTTATGTGAAAATTTACATTATCAAGCTGTCCTATGTAAGCTCTCTTCAGCGTATTCATTGCCACAGCTTGTTCACCGTTTGAATCAGTATACTTGTTGATTTCTCTGTTCATTGTATCATAGGATTCTTTCAATTTGTTTATGTTGTGCAGCAACTCATTGTTCTGCTTGATTAAAGAATCACAATTCATGCACTTTTCAGAAACTTTGACAGGTTCTGCATCAACTTTGACTTCAAATTTAGGAACATCCTTGACTATTCTGTTTGACCGTAAAAATTCAGCTCTTCTCTTTTTCTCAGCTTCAGCTTCAGCTTTTAATCTCTCTTCCTCTTCTTCCTCTTCTTCAAGCTTTCTTCGTCTTGCTTCAGCAGCTTCCATTACTTTTCTGCACTTTTCGGCACATTTCAAATCGTAGGCATTTGCAATGAAAGCTTTAACATTCGACGTGTCTTTGGACATCTCTTTGGTCATGAATTCTTGATCTGGGCAAAAATTATCCCAACTGAAACCTTCAGCTAACTTTTCATTGTCTTGATCTGCCAGACACACTTTGCTATTTGTTGGAATGTAATTATCCCAGCTAAATCCACCATCCTTTCCCAGACAAGCTCTCTTTGAATCTTTGATTTCCAATCTACCATGTGCAGTTTGTGCTTGATGCGGTGCTGGTGGTGTGACTTGATGATAAATCGCCTTTTTGTGATAATCGTTGTTTCCAAAAGGATTCTGGGCTCCACTAGCTTCACGATTTTTGCACTCCCTCTTGAAATGCCCCTTTTCCCTGCAACGAAAACATGTAACTTTAGATTTATCAAAGCCTAAAGTTGAAACATTTGCATCACGGAAATCATCTCTTCCCGTAATTTGTTTAAACTTCTCAGCTCGTCTCAACACACTAGCCATGCACCATTTAATGTCCATCAATTCCATTTCCTCAGCATCTATTTGATCGTAATCCTCTTTCGTGAGCATTGGATTACCGATCTTTCCTGCCACAAAACTACTATATGAATCTAAAATCACTCCCAACAAAGACATTTGATTTTTAGCAACCTCTTCAGTATAATCTTGATCATTTTCAAGACTTAGAACAATATTGCACTGAAGTTTTCTTCCATTCTTAGTTGCAGAAATGTTTGGATCGAATGATGAAAATCTAGTGCTGCTTGATCCCTGGGATGATTTCTTTTCAGAAGAATCTTTCGCACTGTAAGCAGTTTCGACTTTTGGATAAAAATTTGACTTTTCGTTGACACCACCTTTGTAATACAAGCTGATATCCTGTTCTCCATCGTAGTTCTTCATCCTGGCAATCTTCCTTTGCTCCATCTCTTGAGCTTCCAGGTGTTTGATGAAGTCTCTGTGACAACCCGTGATTTACGGCTCTTAATTACGTGATTAGCAAGTGATTAACGCGATAATGAATAGTGATTACAACGCAAATTAACTTAATTAGGCCTTTGGAGTGCCTGGGAACGTTTGTCGGACTTTACAATGCGCGTATGGTGATTGACGGGGAATCGGCTGAATACTACGCAACAACGAACTGCTACCGTACAGGATACTGACAACGCCGACAAATATTAAATTTTTACGATATATTTTAGCTTCGTAATAAATTTTTTGTGACTACAGTCGGAACCGGATCGAGGAACGGATTAAAAACGGCAACGATACAATTTTTCGCGATTATCACCGTAGTCGACGAACGGGCGTGCAAACAACAACTACCGACCGTATTTTTGTGTATTTTAAATTTTCGACGTAAAACGGAGTTCAGGATTTGACAACGGGTCTCGTAGGAATTACGGGCCACTTACACATAGGATTGAGCTTGTGGGCCCCGGGCCCAAGCCCAAAACCCACAAGCCTAAACCTACACATAATATACTAGATCTTCTAAGATCTCTAAAGATCTAGAAATCTGCTCAAAATCTCAATAAAATCCTTCCAAAATATTTCAAGATCTTTCCAAAATCTTTAGAAAATCACAACAAATCCACAAAATCTCTACATAAGATTTTGATCCATAGAATAACACAAACAACCTGAAGGTATATTGTTTACACTATAGACATAATAGACATTTTTTTCTATAAAACCCCTACACCTTCACCTTGTGATCTCAGACAAACACAAACCAAATACACACTTAAAATCCACTCTCCTCTCTCTCGGTTACATATACATCCACAGAAAATCAACTCTCACAAAACCCAAATCAAACCCTTCCTCCTCTCCTACTCGTTTGATTATTGGAGCCGGAATTCCGGCTGTATATCCGGCCAAGCACACGCGCATACATACACCCCCCTCTCTTCGTTCAGCAAAACGAACCACCACCACTGTTGGGTGGTGGTGAGCGGCGTCAATGGGGCCAGACAGGAGGGAGAGATCGAGAGAGAGACTGAGAGGCGAGAGAGAAAGGGAGGACCGGCGGTCGAAGGCTCGGACCGCCAGTCGGTTCTGTTATCCGGTGGTCAACTCGTTTTTCCGGCCGATTGATGGTTGTTTCAGGTAGGGATGAGCCACGAAAGTGGTGGTTCCGGCAAGATGATGGTCCGACACGGGATGGCCGGTGACGCGGCAGTGAAGGTGGTTCGAGTGTGGGTTTGTTCCGGGTTCGGGTTGGGTTAGTGTTGGTGGTGCCGTACGACTCGGTTCAGTTTCGGGTGCGGTTCGGTGCGGGTCAACTCAGCTTCGGTTCAACTCAGGTCAACAGCAGATCAGCTGGTCAACAGTTAACTCGGTTCGGGTTCCCGGTACAAGACAGTCGGTTCGGTCAGGCGGTTCGGTCGTGGATCAGTTTTGGCTCTGATTCAGTCTCGGTTTCGGTTGACTCGGTCAACCGAGTCAACTCAGTCAGCGGCCTCGGGGACGGGCTCGGCTCAACTCGGTGCATTTCGGCTCGATTCGGTCCAACTCGGTCAAACTGAGTCAACCCAGTCAACTCAGTGAGTCAACTCGGTCAACCCGGTTGACTCGGCCAGCCGGTCAACTCAGTTAAACATAACAACGAGCGTTTTGGGTAATGGTTTAAACCGCGATTATTTCCGTTAACTATTCCTTATTTTAATTACGCGTGAAAACGAGCTTGAACCGAACTAATGAGTTACTAGTAATGTTAACTTGGATGAGTTATTATTTCGTTTAAACTGATGATACATAATTATTGTTGAAGTATTGATTGAATTTTTATAAAAATAGCGACAACTTGTGTTGTCAGGGCGTCCAAAAACAAAGGAAACTCTGCCCGTTTTTCAAGAAAAACCCTTAAACACGACACGTATTATATTTCAAAAACGACGCTTAAAGGAATTTGAGTTTATGATACTTCAAACCTTGATAATCCCAAACGCTTTTACAAATAAATATAATGTTATATTTATTTCGAACGTCGTCAACTCGTATACTTTTACAAAATAAATATAGTTATATATTTATTCTAAATGTCGTACAACGTGAAATCTTTTACAAAAATAAATATGATTTATATTTATTTTCAAACATAACAACTCGACGATTTCTTTATAAAATAAATATAACTCTTCATATTTATTTTATACGCCTAGACGGCATATACGTATATTTTCGGCAAATATACACGAGACGTGATATATATAATACAAGTTATTATATATTATTTTCATACGAAATGCGATATATGATACGAGTTTGGTATATGATATTTTCATAGAAATACTCTTTTATACACGTACGACTACTCGAGACGGCTAACGCGCTTACGACGATATATTTATATTTTTCTATAAATACTTATTCATATTAAGTCTCTCGGAAACTAAGTCTCTTTTTCAAGACTTATTAAATGGCTAATGACACAAAACGAGACTTAACTCGTATAACTTAATCGTTTCTATTAAGTTAACAACTTATCGTTGAATCGTCCGATTAACGATTCGGTAGAGCTCGATGACACGTAGTTTAGATACTGCGTTTATGTAGAAACTTATTAGATATTCCGTGTTAGGAATATTGTAGAATGCACGCTAGCAAGTCAACTCTTGGAAACGACATCACGAAGTCGTAAATTAGCTAGCTTTGCACAGGAATATTCAGGTGAGTTCATAACCCCACTTTTTACGGCTCTACATTTTTATAAATGTTTTCGGGGTGGAAAGACATGCACGTTTTGCAAAAGCAAACAAAGTTTAGAACAAATACAAAACTCGTATTTCTAAATCATATTACGATGAGATTTCGAGGAACTCAAATGATTTACGAAAGGTTTATACTAAACATACCGGTTTTTACAAAAACAAATGCTTGTTCGAAATGTGAATGATATTCGGCCAGGGTGACCGGGGATTGGGTTAGGGTAACCAGGAATCTGGTCAGGGTGACCAGGAATTTATTTTATACACGGTATGATTAACGTAAGGAGGTTTTAGATCATGTGAATGGGTAGTTAGAACCCCGAGGGACTCGAGCGGTAGATCTATCTGGGTGTAGCGAGCCCAGCTCTAGGCCAAACGGACCTCTCTGAGGCTAACCACAACGGACCTGGAGTGACTTGGTTGCCCAACGCAAAAATCGGCTAGGTTGTGTCTTACTTACTTGCATTTCACAACATACTAATGGCCTTGCAAACCATTGGTGATCACAAGTCCTCTTACACTGCTACATACCAGGAATTTTATTCGTACGAAACATACTTGTTCATACAAATTAAATACCATGTTTTCTACAAAATTTAAGGCATAAGATTATGCGGGTCAAAGTCAGGGTGGGCATTGATGATTATACGAACATTACAAAAACATGGTTTTATGAACATAACGTGTTACAAACACAACGTTTCCATATAACTTTGCAAGAAAATGGTTTTTAAATTCATTTTCTCAATACTACTTCAAAAACCGGTTATTCCAAAGATTTACTTCAAATCTTTCACAACTCAAAGGATTTATCTCAAACCTTTCACAACTCAAAAGATTTATTTCAAATCTTTTACAGACAAACTATGAACTCGCTCAACTTTATGTTGATTTTTCGCATGTTTCTTTCTCAGGTTACAGTTCTAAGACAAGGCACGGTTGGAATAGGAGAACCATCGAGAGTCGAGTACTTAGTGGCGTTCATTTTCTAAAAGACTTAGCTTGTTTGCTTCCGCTGTGCAATGAAGATACCAGTCCAGTCACGCCAGCTCTGATAATTTCGGGGTGTGACAGATTGGTATCAGAGCTATAGGTTACAGCGAATTAGGTTCCTGTTGTGATACCTAGGCTCTAACCTCACTTTCCTCTGGGAACTTAGACTATTAAGACGTTGAATACATACAGAACGCCCAGTACTCAAATATGGTCTCCAACCGTTGCCGACAAGCAAACAGTCAAAATTTTGTTTCCAAACAAATGTTGAGCACATTTTATTATTTATAGGCTCAACCTGGAGGGTTGAGGCTCGGTCTGGAGGATCGAGGCTCGGTCTAGGTGACCGAGGTAGTTGAGCACGTTGATTTATTTTAGGCTCAGCCTGGAGGGTTGAGGCTCGGTCTGGAGGATCGAGGCTCGGTCTAGGTGACCGAGGTAGTTGAGCACGTTGATTTATTTTAGGCTCAGCCTGGAGGGTTGAGGCTCGGTCTGGAGGATCGAGGCTCGGTCTAGGTGACCGAGGTAGTTGAGCACGTTGATTTATTATAGGCTCAGCCTGGAGGGCTGAGGCTCGGTCTGGAGGATCGAGGCTCGGTCTAGGTGACCGAGGTAGTTGGCTAGTGAGGCTAGGAAGAGTAGGCTCAGTCATGAAGGCTGAGGCTCGGTCAAGGGGACCGAGGCTCGATCTAAGAGGTCGAGGTGGAGGATAGAGCAGTCTTAAAGACTGGGAGAAATTGGCTAGTGAAACTAGGAGAATTACCTGATTGCTTATTGGTGACTGACATGTTATATGATTGATTAATTGCGCTCATGTGTGTTTATTAACGGTCATCACGTAGGAACCGCGAATATTAACTCGGGCACACGCTATTATCCATATCGTCTATGATACTTAACTTCCCGAGCAGGCAGCCTACGCATAACAAAACGCTAGCGCATGAGAATACATGGCACTCAAACTTTACGTCAACGGATGTCGGAGTACATCACATTCTACGCAGAACGTAACACTAGTGCACGAGAATACATGGAACTCAATTTCTACGTCAACGGATGTCGGGATACATCACCTCCTATGCGGCACACAACGCTAGTGCGCAGGTATACGTGAAACTTAAGCTATACATCAACGGAGGTACGACACATACGACTGTCAAGGCGAGGCCTTTGAGAAGAAACGATGACGCAATCTAACGACGACGCTAGATTCCTGTCAGCAGGAGAACTAACAATCAGGAAACGACAACTTGTCACGCGATCCTGCAACGACACGAATCACGCCAGGGAGAAGACTATTGTCTCCGCAATCCCCCCTACCTAACTAACGACGAACACGCTATGTTCGACATTCCATGGTAATGTCACCTAACAATTGGTCGTCACACGAAACCCCAGGTAAAGTCCTCAAATTTCTTTTATTGAAATTTCGAATTTCACACTTACTGAGTAGATTTTCGTATCTCTACTCCTCTTAATGGTCATTGTGTCACGATCATTCGTTACAAGTTACATACATGGTTTTTCGTTGTGACCATGCTGAAAGTTTTCTTATCGATACATATATCTATTGTCGGATTGCGCTAAAACCAAGTTCAATTGTTTGAACTTGCTCATTACACTTATTCGATTCGAGACACCATATGATGTATTGGGAGCATCATATTCAAATCAATTTTTAACGAACACTTCATTTGTTCCGAGTCGAAGTAAACTTGTTTGGCATTCGACTCCATTAAATTGTCTGTTGATTTCGACACCATGTGATGGTGATTTTCATTAGTTTGAACCTTGTGCTAAACTCGTTTACACATCTCATACACGGATTTAATTATTGAATTGCTTTAAATCCGCTTTGGTTTATCACATTACAACAGTCTTAATACAATAGTGTGTTAAGACAATGGTACACAAATTCATTTCATATTCCGGTGTACCTCATAACGGTTCTTTCAACATCGATCGAATGCCTTGCGACATCCATTGTTTCTTCACCTTCGATCGAAAACACTTTGATGTTCCATTTTCAATTGAAAATCCTGTGATGTCATTTAAAACAAACTTTCAAGATTCGTTTTATTGCGCTTTCAATTGACTTCAAACTCGGTGAATTTGTTTGGTCACCGGTATTATTGAATTATTTCAATCACTACGACACTTTGTGGTGTCAGTACAAACTTGTAGCTTGGGCTAATTATGATTGAGCGTTTCATGCAAAACACAGGTGATACTTGTTCGATCACCCCTATTATTGAATTGTTTCATTCATTGCGACACCTTGTGGCGTCGGTATGACTTGCAGCTTGCGATCGAACGTTTCATGCAAACTATTACATTTGAGATTGTTGATTCTAAGTTCATCCAGTGGATGTTATTGCTTCTAGAACTCAGTTACTTGTTGTAAACGTTCATATGGAATTCGATTGATCGAAGTTCCTGTTGGTTCCCTGTTAACTTAGTCACATTAGTGACTGTACCTATACGTCTCGTTTCCTTTGACATCAATTACTGAGACACATTTTATTTAAACCGTTGGGATTCCTATTGTGAAGGAATGTCCTTGAATTCACATGATTCGAATAAGTCTTGTTTCGATCACGCGGTCATTCACTTTGTTATTATTCGGACTTACCTACGAACAACACAATTCTGGGGAGATAACACAGTCTAAATTTCGAGGACGAAATTTCTGTAACAGGGGGAGAATGTGACAACCCGTGATTTACGGCTCTTAATTACGTGATTAGCAAGTGATTAACGCGATAATGAATAGTGATTACAACGCAAATTAACTTAATTAGGCCTTTGGAGTGCCTGGGAACGTTTGTCGGACTTTACAATGCGCGTATGGTGATTGACGGGGAATCGGCTGAATACTACGCAACAACGAACTGCTACCGTACAGGATACTGACAACGCCGACAAATATTAAATTTTTACGATATATTTTAGCTTCGTAATAAATTTTTTGTGACTACAGTCGGAACCGGATCGAGGAACGGATTAAAAACGGCAACGATACAATTTTTCGCGATTATCACCGTAGTCGACGAACGGGCGTGCAAACAACAACTACCGACCGTATTTTTGTGTATTTTAAATTTTCGACGTAAAACGGAGTTCAGGATTTGACAACGGGTCTCGTAGGAATTACGGGCCACTTACACATAGGATTGAGCTTGTGGGCCCCGGGCCCAAGCCCAAAACCCACAAGCCTAAACCTACACATAATATACTAGATCTTCTAAGATCTCTAAAGATCTAGAAATCTGCTCAAAATCTCAATAAAATCCTTCCAAAATATTTCAAGATCTTTCCAAAATCTTTAGAAAATCACAACAAATCCACAAAATCTCTACATAAGATTTTGATCCATAGAATAACACAAACAACCTGAAGGTATATTGTTTACACTATAGACATAATAGACATTTTTTTCTATAAAACCCCTACACCTTCACCTTGTGATCTCAGACAAACACAAACCAAATACACACTTAAAATCCACTCTCCTCTCTCTCGGTTACATATACATCCACAGAAAATCAACTCTCACAAAACCCAAATCAAACCCTTCCTCCTCTCCTACTCGTTTGATTATTGGAGCCGGAATTCCGGCTGTATATCCGGCCAAGCACACGCGCATACATACACCCCCCTCTCTTCGTTCAGCAAAACGAACCACCACCACTGTTGGGTGGTGGTGAGCGGCGTCAATGGGGCCAGACAGGAGGGAGAGATCGAGAGAGAGACTGAGAGGCGAGAGAGAAAGGGAGGACCGGCGGTCGAAGGCTCGGACCGCCAGTCGGTTCTGTTATCCGGTGGTCAACTCGTTTTTCCGGCCGATTGATGGTTGTTTCAGGTAGGGATGAGCCACGAAAGTGGTGGTTCCGGCAAGATGATGGTCCGACACGGGATGGCCGGTGACGCGGCAGTGAAGGTGGTTCGAGTGTGGGTTTGTTCCGGGTTCGGGTTGGGTTAGTGTTGGTGGTGCCGTACGACTCGGTTCAGTTTCGGGTGCGGTTCGGTGCGGGTCAACTCAGCTTCGGTTCAACTCAGGTCAACAGCAGATCAGCTGGTCAACAGTTAACTCGGTTCGGGTTCCCGGTACAAGACAGTCGGTTCGGTCAGGCGGTTCGGTCGTGGATCAGTTTTGGCTCTGATTCAGTCTCGGTTTCGGTTGACTCGGTCAACCGAGTCAACTCAGTCAGCGGCCTCGGGGACGGGCTCGGCTCAACTCGGTGCATTTCGGCTCGATTCGGTCCAACTCGGTCAAACTGAGTCAACCCAGTCAACTCAGTGAGTCAACTCGGTCAACCCGGTTGACTCGGCCAGCCGGTCAACTCAGTTAAACATAACAACGAGCGTTTTGGGTAATGGTTTAAACCGCGATTATTTCCGTTAACTATTCCTTATTTTAATTACGCGTGAAAACGAGCTTGAACCGAACTAATGAGTTACTAGTAATGTTAACTTGGATGAGTTATTATTTCGTTTAAACTGATGATACATAATTATTGTTGAAGTATTGATTGAATTTTTATAAAAATAGCGACAACTTGTGTTGTCAGGGCGTCCAAAAACAAAGGAAACTCTGCCCGTTTTTCAAGAAAAACCCTTAAACACGACACGTATTATATTTCAAAAACGACGCTTAAAGGAATTTGAGTTTATGATACTTCAAACCTTGATAATCCCAAACGCTTTTACAAATAAATATAATGTTATATTTATTTCGAACGTCGTCAACTCGTATACTTTTACAAAATAAATATAGTTATATATTTATTCTAAATGTCGTACAACGTGAAATCTTTTACAAAAATAAATATGATTTATATTTATTTTCAAACATAACAACTCGACGATTTCTTTATAAAATAAATATAACTCTTCATATTTATTTTATACGCCTAGACGGCATATACGTATATTTTCGGCAAATATACACGAGACGTGATATATATAATACAAGTTATTATATATTATTTTCATACGAAATGCGATATATGATACGAGTTTGGTATATGATATTTTCATAGAAATACTCTTTTATACACGTACGACTACTCGAGACGGCTAACGCGCTTACGACGATATATTTATATTTTTCTATAAATACTTATTCATATTAAGTCTCTCGGAAACTAAGTCTCTTTTTCAAGACTTATTAAATGGCTAATGACACAAAACGAGACTTAACTCGTATAACTTAATCGTTTCTATTAAGTTAACAACTTATCGTTGAATCGTCCGATTAACGATTCGGTAGAGCTCGATGACACGTAGTTTAGATACTGCGTTTATGTAGAAACTTATTAGATATTCCGTGTTAGGAATATTGTAGAATGCACGCTAGCAAGTCAACTCTTGGAAACGACATCACGAAGTCGTAAATTAGCTAGCTTTGCACAGGAATATTCAGGTGAGTTCATAACCCCACTTTTTACGGCTCTACATTTTTATAAATGTTTTCGGGGTGGAAAGACATGCACGTTTTGCAAAAGCAAACAAAGTTTAGAACAAATACAAAACTCGTATTTCTAAATCATATTACGATGAGATTTCGAGGAACTCAAATGATTTACGAAAGGTTTATACTAAACATACCGGTTTTTACAAAAACAAATGCTTGTTCGAAATGTGAATGATATTCGGCCAGGGTGACCGGGGATTGGGTTAGGGTAACCAGGAATCTGGTCAGGGTGACCAGGAATTTATTTTATACACGGTATGATTAACGTAAGGAGGTTTTAGATCATGTGAATGGGTAGTTAGAACCCCGAGGGACTCGAGCGGTAGATCTATCTGGGTGTAGCGAGCCCAGCTCTAGGCCAAACGGACCTCTCTGAGGCTAACCACAACGGACCTGGAGTGACTTGGTTGCCCAACGCAAAAATCGGCTAGGTTGTGTCTTACTTACTTGCATTTCACAACATACTAATGGCCTTGCAAACCATTGGTGATCACAAGTCCTCTTACACTGCTACATACCAGGAATTTTATTCGTACGAAACATACTTGTTCATACAAATTAAATACCATGTTTTCTACAAAATTTAAGGCATAAGATTATGCGGGTCAAAGTCAGGGTGGGCATTGATGATTATACGAACATTACAAAAACATGGTTTTATGAACATAACGTGTTACAAACACAACGTTTCCATATAACTTTGCAAGAAAATGGTTTTTAAATTCATTTTCTCAATACTACTTCAAAAACCGGTTATTCCAAAGATTTACTTCAAATCTTTCACAACTCAAAGGATTTATCTCAAACCTTTCACAACTCAAAAGATTTATTTCAAATCTTTTACAGACAAACTATGAACTCGCTCAACTTTATGTTGATTTTTCGCATGTTTCTTTCTCAGGTTACAGTTCTAAGACAAGGCACGGTTGGAATAGGAGAACCATCGAGAGTCGAGTACTTAGTGGCGTTCATTTTCTAAAAGACTTAGCTTGTTTGCTTCCGCTGTGCAATGAAGATACCAGTCCAGTCACGCCAGCTCTGATAATTTCGGGGTGTGACAGTCTCCCAGTGTCAAATTTTTATAATCCTTTCTGTTGGATCTCAGCATCATCAAAAATGTTCCCCAAGTTTCATGAGGTAGCGCATCTGCAAGTTTTTCAATCAATTCATCAGTATCTTTTTTAATACCAAGTTTTGACATATTTCTCACCAAGTTACAATATCTTTCTATAATTTGCTTGGTATTTTCAGATTTTAATCCCCGAAACAGATCAAACTCTTTCTTCATGAGAGACATTTTGTTTTTGAGCATATCATCACTTCCAACAAATTTTGCTTCCAATTCTGTCCAAATTGAATAAGCAGTTCCATCATGTTGAAGCAGTATTAAGTTATCTTCTTTTATCGCTTGCTGAAGTAGACTCACCATCAATTTCTCATCCCTATATTTCTTTTTATCTTCAGTACTCATTTCCCTAATTGTTAACTGAGCATTATTCCTTGTGGGCCTAACATATGGTTCTTCAGTGTGTTCCCAAGCATCCAAATGATACGCCTCAACCCAATTTCCAAAACGTTCAGACCAACCATTGTAATCATCAATATCCATGAGTTTAGGTGGTTTCTGAGACGTCCCGGTTTCGTTCTCAAGTAAAGTATTCTGAGTGATTGTAATCGGACTAGCAAAGGCGTTATAGAATTCGTTGTCCATTGTTCAAAGTTCATAAATTTCCAAGCTTAGGCAAAAATGACCCTTTGAGCGAAATCCCTAATGTCACAAAAGCGAAACCACACTGTGTCTTATGAGCGAAATCACTCTTGAATTGTTCACAAAAGCGAAATCAGATTAACTGGTTCACAAGAGCGAAATCAACACTTGGTCTTATAAGCGAAATCACCTAGTTCCTTTTGAGCGAAATCAATCCTTGAACCCTTGGAGCGAAATCAGACGAAAGATGACTGTATGAGCGAAATCAAGTGTGAACTATGAGCGAAATCAGACGATGACATCATCATTTTCACGAGTCACTAAAAGCGAAACCTCAAAAATACTAAGTTTTTGGTCGATTTTAGCTTTGAAACTTTCAAGGGTTTATTAATGCATGATTACGAGTGCTGTGTGTGAATTTGAGCTGGTTTTACCGTGAAAAATTTTCAAAAATGACAAAGAAGGTGTAGAAAATCAGAATATGCAGCTGAAATGGCAAGAACTCTTCAACCTGAGCTCTGATACCACTTGTAGGATCGTTTTCGGCCCTGATTAAGTCGATCAGAAGAATTCCTATCCAAAACAAGATGCGGAAACTAATGCTTTGGTGCGATTTCAGCAGAATTCACTTTAAACTGTTGTTGTATTGATCTTGATAACGATTACAAGTCCTGACAACACTTCGGCAGCACTTCGTGGCTCACCGGAAGAGAACACCTACAACTATGTGTATGATTTCGCTCATACAACACTATTTATAGGCTTACTGATTTCGCTTTTACATACATGACACATAAGCGAAATCAGATAGTTACCATATAAGCGAAATCATCACTTTGACACATGAGCGAAATCTGATCTATGACACATAAGCGAAATCAGGTCTAACACATGTTTCCTGATTTTCGTGCCCTGTTCTAACCTATACACTACAAGACCTAATATAAGACGTAGTGCACCAACAACCCCAAAAACGTCACAGCGGAATATAAAACGTAGTGGTGACGGAAGTTGGTGCCCATTTATATCTTGATGATCGATGCATTAATTTGTTGGACATATTATCTTATTCAAAACCTAAGTTTTAAACATTTCGTTTTAAATATGACACAACCATGACATAGTTAAGTTGTTTTAATCCTCATGGATCTTATTACATTCATCCCAGTAAGTTTTAAAAGTTAGTCCAACATATTAAGTGACCAAACATGCATCAACAACCACAAGATACGCCATGATTCCCGAAGCCGAACTCAAGTACCTGTAGAACACGTTAAAAATCAAGTGTCAACACAAAGGAAGGTGAGTTCACATATTCGCTTACAACCAATTTTATTTCAAGGAAAACTTTCTGATTAGGTGTTTATTTGAAAACATCTATATAAATTTTAGAAAGTCCAGTTTACTTCCTTAATAAAATCCATGGGCATTCCGCCGGTTCATCGATCCGACAACTGTAATATATATTGCCCAAGTTTTGTATATTAAATTATTGCGTCAACTTTCAGACTCGTATGTTAGCTAGACGATACGAACTATATATTAACCATGCAGGGATAATCAAAGCTAGACAATAAACAGAATATTAATTCTTCATTTGACATTGACACAGGGCGACTGGTCACGACGGGGTTGTCAACCCGATAGATCTACCAACAATTCATCGCGTGCAATACTTAACTGATTAAACGACATCATGGGCGCAGGGTTCTCTCTTTGAGAACAATATGATGTCTGCCTCGCGTACAATATATATATCCTACTAATATGACAATTTAATACACAATGTTGTACGAATCCCCTGAAATCCCCACCGAAATGTAAGCCTATGCTGTTACTTACTCTCTTGAGATCAAGCAAATTCGTTCCAACTACACGGTCGTTTTCCCCCAAACACCGTGCATAACCCCGTTTCCACCCGAAACATATTTATTCTCCAAAACCATTTCATCCCGAAATATATTTATAATTTATCAAAAATCCATATATTTTCAACGAAAATATATAATTTATATCAAAAGGTATGTTTTATTACAAAAACATTATTAAACCCTTTTTGGCGTGTTCTACCCCCAGAATATATACAAAACAGTAAAAAGAGGGGTTTAGTGACACTCACCTTTGGGTGCGTATTTTATATAGCGCAATCCCAGAGATTGATTTCTACACGTCCTATTATATATATATATATATATATATATATATATATATATATAGGGACGATTTTAAATCAGTACACATAACACAAAAATCTTAAATTTCTCCGTTTCTTAGAATTATCACATAACTTTGAGGTTTTCTCGAAAAGTTGTCATTTTTTATTATGTTGGCACGTTAATGTACATATGAGTCCATATATACATATTTTTATGATTTTGCGACTTGAACGATTTTATTGGTGACCATTATTGTGTAAATCCGTTAACTCTCCCATTTATACGCAATATATCTACGATTTGCGCGTCGTAATATATATATATATATACATAAATGTTTACATAGTTTTAACACCGAAACACGCGAAATCTCGTTAACTTATCTATTTTGTCATTTTTAAAGCAAATATACATAAAACATCTCATATGTACCAAATTTCATGCTCGACAAATATGTTACACATTTAATGCAATTTTTACCGTTTCTATCGCACAAAACGCACAAGTATACACGCATGGTCTAAATTTCCCACTAACAAGTTAACACTTAACATATTATCAAATTTACATGTTTAAATCACTTAACACATTTTATCACATAAGGTTCACTCAAAATTTACCCATACTAGTGTTCATCGAAAAATGCGTATTTTAGCGATTCGGTAACGTTTTCAGGCGTCGGAAGTCACGTATGACCAACCAAACACCAAGTAAACTTAAAATTAGTTAAAATACTTATTTTTAAACTAAAAATATTAGTTTACTTACTGATCTAAATCAGTTTTATAAAAATCACTCGAAAAGCCGATTTTTTACCGTTTTAACGCATAGTTTTGCGTTAAACGTTACTATAATCATCCCAACTCGAAACGAATTGATATTTTAACACAATACATGTTATTTACTGATTAAAGTAGTGGTTATAATCAGATTAGTGCAGTTTTGTGTAAGTCACATAAATCATGCGATTTCAGTATTTTACAACTTTTAAAGCACCAAATACAACATGCAAGGCTAGTAATCATCATGACATAGTTTTATACCATTTAACATTCCAAATATTCACATTTTTAGTGTTTAGATTCTGATCATACTTTATTTTTATCAAATCTTATTCAAATCATCACTTCTTGATCATCTTTCAACATGCATGCCCAAATATGTGCATCTAATGCACCCATATCATATTATCATCAACATGCATGAACTAAATCATATCTATTATGCATTTTACTTGTGTTCAAACATCCAAGAACATCATCTTTTTCATACATCATCATCAAATCATTTAACATAAATGCAAGATATACACATTCTTTTATATCTAAGACTTTTAATCATCAAAAATTTACATGCATGTAGGTATATACATACATACACGGCCATATACATATACATATGATTCTAAAAATTACTTTTCACTTAAACTCATTTCAAACCAAAAAGCTTCCATATCACAACCTTTAAAACATGCATGTAATCTAACATTCAAGTAACATGTTAATCAAGAATCACTCAATCAAAAATCAAAACATAATCACCTACACACTCACAGCCTCACATTCATACACATACACACCCATTTCCACTTTGTAAAAAAAAAAAAACCTATGTGTTTTGTTTTTCAAGTTTGCGAAATATTTTAAGAATCAAGAGAAACCTTCCATCATCATCTCAAAAAAATCAAGAACATGGTTTTAAAAACAAGTTTATACCTTTCAAGATTTTAGTGGGTTTTTGACAAGATTTTGGTGTTATGGAGCTTGTTTCACCTTAAAAACACCTTTGTATCATCAAAATAGCTTGGAAACACCTTGGATTTATGTTGATCCTTACAAGAACTTGAAAATTTTTGAAATTATGGAGGTGTGAAGGGGGTGTTTCGGCTGAATTGTAAGAGAGAGAGAGAGAGAGAGAGAGTTAGGGTGTTGTTTGATTCATGGTCTTGGTTATGGTGAGTTATGGGAAGACACAAATGACATAATCATCACCACCACCCTTTTTGTCCAATAAATGGAGGAGAGAGAGAGAGAGAGAGAATATTAATTGCATGGCTGCCATGTTTCTCTATACACACATACATAACCGTGTATATATATACATATATACATATTTTAGACTAAAACTGGTATTTAACCGTTTACCGGGTATTTTATCTAGCGTTTTAACCCGTTTTAGCTCGTTTTAAATTATTTTTAAAGCTCTATAAAATAAAACCCACCAAAATATTACTGAACAACATTTTGTTTGCCTGGACTGGCTACGTTGTCGGTAATTGGCAGTATGCGCGTTGTGCTGCGCGGTACGCGCTTTAAATCACAAAAATAGGAATTTATGCGTTTTTATTTATTTTTATCATTCTAAAGTAATGAACTCATCAAATTATTACTAAAATGATTATCAGTTGCCTTGACAGGCTGTGATGACAGTATTTTGTCGGTACACGCGCTGCATCGCGCGGTATGCGCTTAAACTCGAAAAATAGAGTTTCCTAGCGTTTTAAATTATTTTTCCTCACGAATATGATTAAAATCACTATTCTAATCATAACAGACTATTTTTAGGATTTTAACACTGATCGGATGGTCACCGACGTTCGTTTCGCATTTTAACCGTTACGCGATAAGCGTTTATTTTATTGTTGCCAACATAATTTTTATCAAAGTTTAAATTTACCAACTCATTAAATACCATATATAAACATCATAATCAGTCAAATATAGCCTTTTATCTATTCACAACACGTGTTACAATTGTACGGTACGGCCTGAAAAGCCGGGTGTCACACACGCTACTTTCGTCTATCTAATACTTATATCATTCATATACTTGCATTCATTTAGAGTCAATTGTTCGCCCCATACTCCTATTATTCTCCATTATCCTTTCTTTCATACGAACCCCGTTCACAATCAAGCTTGTTTAAACGTTCAAATCCTAACTTATCTCATTACCTTTAAAACCGTCTTCCTATTCTTTATTCTTGTGTAAATGTACTTAGTATACCTTTAACGCTTTATTCAAAGTACAAACCTTTTCGTTCCACTCAATAAACAATTTTTACGAAAGTGTGATTTTTATACTATCCTTAAAACTTCCCCTGTAAACTACCCCACTTTCCAACAAAATACAAACCGTTTGTCAAAATCTTCCTTCTTAATACGTCCCATTTTTAATACATCCCCAATTTAAATTATCCAAACTTGTTTAGACTCACTTTACCTATATACGGACCTACACGTTTTTAACTATGTTTGGTACCTCAAATTATTTTAGACAACGAACTCCCTTCCAAATTTACCTTGTCGTTCTCCAAAGTTCGTACTTTTCAAACCGTTTCAAAATTTCCAAGTCTCAATTTTTGCCAAAAATTTTTCAAGTCTTCCTCTTGAATAAATTTCGGGACGAAATGTCCTAAAGGAGGGGAGACTGTAACGCCCTGCGTTTTTAAACTTTCCATATTTAGAAACCATTGCTTGAAATTCTATTTTTTGGAAATCTTGTATTCCTTGTAATCGTATTTCGTTGTAAAATCCGAGACTTTGATCGTAATGAAACGAATCTTTTATACATCGTTTATACATATTTATACATTGATACGTGCACTCGTTTGATACATGGTTTGTAATTCGTATAAACGTAAGCTTAACTCGTAATCAATGATCGTGTATTCGTAATCCTTAAATCTTCATACATTTAAACACTTAGTTATTCGATTATAAGATTAAGTTGTATGTTTTTTTTCACTTCATCATACCAAACTATAAACCATACATACTTGTTACATTTCATGTGTTATACACACCTATGTTATCACACTTTTTGCTAAATTAAAACATGTCATTTATGCATTTTGGACCTCGTTACAAGTTACATACATACTAGACACCATGTAACACTTTATTAAACATCAAATATATACCTTCTAATGTCAAAAAAATAAAATAAAATAAAAATTATAGGGCTGTTAACAGCCTTGCATCAACCCACTTAATTTCCTTGTTTTTAGTTATTTAGCCCACTAAACACTTCCAAAGCCCAACCCAATGAAACCCTAATCCATCCCCTATATAACCCAAGCCTCCTCCAAGCATTTTTCACTTTCTAAACACTCTTCATTCACTCTCAAACACTCCAAACTGTAGCTGATTGCAGAAGTTCGAGCAGATTTATACCACTTCACTAAAGTGAGCATAACTCACTCAATTCTTATCCGATTCACTCGATTCTTTTCCCTACTACTTTGTATTTGACCTTAGCTACATTTCCATGGGTTTTCCCTAGAAAACCAGAGCCTGGAATGTTGCCAAAAGGGCTCCAAAGTGGACTTATTTTTATGTCCTTGTTTCAAACTTTGATAAACTTGTTTAAACTTGAGGAAACTCATCTCAAACCTATGTCCTTATGCTTATAACCACTTCTATGGTTAGTTAGGCTTAAAAACAAGGTTGAGACATTCAAAATCAGAGGTATAAACCTCACAAACTTTTTGTTTTGTTCAAGGGTTTTAACCCACAAGTGATGCTCAAGTTCAAGACTTGATGATTGTGTGATTTAGGATTAGCTTGGGCTAACCTACTTGAAAATCCACACATTGCTTGATGTTTTTCTCATAGATTAGTTGTTCATATTTTATTGTTTCTTGTAAGTTCATGACCCTCCTTGTTGTTCATAACAACAAGTGTAGTGGTGAACAATAGAGGTACCTAAATGGAAGCTTTGTTCTTCTTACCTCATGTATGAATTCCATGATACTTAGAGGTTCCTAAATGAAGACTTTAATCTTCTACCTCATGCTTGACTTATATGATGTAATATACACTATGTAATACTTATGTAACAACCAAATAATCGAACTCTTGGTGATGAACTAATGGACATTCATCAAGCTAGTAGATTGTATCATCGTAGGCCTTGACAACTTGTCACGATTCTAATGGAACTTTTTTCCATGAAAACATTTAAACTCTTTTACAATTTCATAGTGTCAAGAACAAGTGTCATAGGTGTTAGATGATTATTTTCATATGTTTATTTTTCATGTTATTTAAACTCCAAATCCCTAGAACCACATGTAAACACCTCTTAAACTCCAAATTGAACACATTCAACTTCCTAGTCTCAACAACTTCGTCACATGGGATAATCGGAAAGCATATGTGTCACACCCTGACCACGTAAAACAACAAATCATGGCGGAAACGTCGGGGAGTGTTGTAACATAATTATTGCTTCACAACCATGGATACAAAAAGTTTCGTTTTATTGATTTATTAAATAATGTACATTGTCTTTAAACCAAAAAAAAAAAAACAAGCTACACAGCGTCTATCATTGTTTTTATATCACTAAGGCCTCGTCCAGATCCTATGTGACTCAAGCATCCTAGCAATCAACATCAAGCAACACCACCTGAAGCATATGTAAAAACAAAGTCAGCAAAGAAATGCTGGCGAGCACATAGGTTTTATGAGAGTGTCGGATTCATGGCTCGTTTATACGTTGCAGTACTTCATTAGACTACAAGAGTCAAAAGTACAAAGCTCGTTTTGAAAAGTGTATTGCAACATGATTAACCAACTCAAATCAAGTTGGTTATAGTTTATAAAATCTCATAGCCATGATTCTTAACCCCAAAACATTTGTTTTAGTAAACCAATTCGTAAAATATCTCATAAAAACTCGTTAATAAAACTCGTATGGTTTATAATCATTTCGAAAACCTCGTTGTGTGACATCGTTTCAAAATCGTTTCCCAAGTGAACTAAATAATGACATGAAATGTAATATGATAAGAGCACTTATATATAAGATGTACCAGCGGCGTATCTACCATGCTACACCCATCCCATTATCTAATCACTACCCAAAACCAATTGTTTATCCAATTCGTTTATCTCGTTTCAAATCGTTTAACTCGTTTCCAAAAATTGTTCTCGTTTTAATTGTGAAACTACTTTTGGTCGTTTCGCTAATAACATTCAAACCTTCGTGACTCGACTATCTCGAAACTCGTATTAACAAACCACCAAAGGGTAAGTTAACAATCATCAGATTCGGTCGTTACGTACATAACCTCCACACATAACCATGGGTGTAGTCTGATAACGGGATTTGTCAGATCCTAATGTACCATAACCTAATACTGGTCGGCTTGACCAATGCTAATGAATGTCATTCGTTATGTAAATACGTCCAACTAGTTTGTTCACATTATCGAAATCGTTATTAGTTTAATATAAACCATCTTAATCGTTTTTGAAATCATCGTTTAAATATTGAAATCGTTTAATACATATGAATCACCCCAAAATAATCGAAAACAGTAAAATAGGGGAACTATGTACTCACATCGAAGTGCAAAGTATCCTCAATCTAAAGAACTCAACATGTGACACCTGTTCCTCTGCGACCATCAAACAAAATACCAAATTTATGAAATATTGTGTTTCATACTTGGGATTTGTAAAAATACGTGTATTGTTTGCACATATCAATTCATGTTCGATTTCAAGCTTTAAATCGCTTTCTGGAAGGTTATACGCGCACTGATGCGTAAATATAACCAGTTTAATGCAACGAACACTCCGGAATAGTGAAATAGGCTTAACATACCTTAAAATAACCTTTACATAACTTAGAAATAAGTTTTGGAGGGTTTTGGTGTGGCGAAATCAAGTTTATTCGCTTACAGGGACTAATTTTGACAAACTACGAAAGTATGCTGATTTGTACTGTAACGAACATTCTGGAACATGACCATAAGTTAATCATACCCGAAATATCCTTTACATAGCTTAGAAATAGGCTTTGAGGGGTTCGGTGTGCTAAAATAAACTTTTTGGTCATTTACGGACTAAAAGTGTCAAAAAGTGCATAAGTTTGCATTTTTGCGCATATCTTACGTTCTGAATACATCCGGACATCCAAAACTTTATGTAATCATTAAAATATTTTATTTTAGTGATTGGCATGATAAAATTCCATTCGTCGCGTAATTTGGATCGTTTTTCGCATTCGTTCGTGTTTCGTCGTAATTAACCGAACAACGCAACCGTACGACCAAATGAACCGACATCCGAGATATTTTTGAGCATGTTTCATGTTCCTTATACTTTAACTTCATTTTAGAGCCTTGAAATGGGATTAACGGGGCTTAAACATGTCAAAAATGCATCAAAAACCATGTTTTGCACATTCAGGGACCAAAATTGACAATCTGCCATAGTTATCTTAGGAAGGGACCAAAATTGAAAATCTAAATTCCAGCTTGTTCCAGCTGTTCCCCTCATTTGCACATGGTTTTAATGAAACTAGGGGCTCCCATGGTTTCACAAAACCATGGGCACATGTGTACGGATGAGATCGAAGCTCGTTTTACGACGAACGATCTTAACGGTTGTGCAAAAACTATAAATACCCCATCCATCTCATTGTTGCAACTCACATTTGATCTGATATTTCTCTAAGTTGAGGTGCTTTCACTTCATACCTGAGAATAATCGGGTCTAACTTCCGTTCTTGGACCTTTTGTAAGTCCTCTTTCGTTCTTTTTCGCGTGAAAGTCAAACTGTGTTTGACTTTCTGCTTTGACCAGTTTATGGTCAACATGAAGTTCGTTTGAACTTCATAACGTGAGCATAATCATGATGGTTTTAGTCTCTTGTGACTATACCTACTGATTACCACGTTATCTAGGCATAGTGGCGAGTCGTAGTTTCGGCCAAAATGCGTATTCTTGCGTATTTTGTAACCAAACTACTTTTAGGTATCAAAACCGTTTGTTTTGATACCAAACCTGTTTTCAAACCTCATTAAGAATGTTTTAACATGTTTAGCTCGTCACTTTAGGTTTAGTGCTTATGTAGGGTCGTAAGGTAAGCGGTCTAAACAACCGCTTATACTTTCGAACCCGACCCGTTTGGTCGATCTTTAGGATCCGACCAAACACATTAGGTGACCATAGTTGCATAGGGAATAACATTCCGAGGTTATACCTTATGGTCACGTTGTTTAAATAGTTGTATGATAGGTAGTTTATATGCCTTAGGTAAATGACCAAAATGCCCTTTTTACGCCAAAATTCATTTTAAGCATATGTAACATAATTTTTGATATCTAAACTGATTTGGCAACAATATTAGACATGTTAAGGCATATTTTACTTATCATAGGACTAGTTAGGCGGTCCGAACGCGTTTTACACGAACGACGCGTTAAAGTGGCGTAAGTTACCTAAACGGGTCATAATGGGTCGTAAGCACTTAGGTTAGGTTTCATTTTAGTATGTAGGCTTTGTTAAAACATATTACATGAGTTCCTATACTCATTTGGTTTACGAAACCTCATTCTATCCGATTTTCCGATTTAGGTCCGTTTATTTACATAATTACCTATATTAGGTGCCGTTTGATTCCGTGATCCCTCTAGCTTTGCTTGGTTGTTATTCAAGACTTCTAAGCATCCTTAAGTGAGTACATAGACCCCTCTTTTACTGTTTTCCAAATGTTTTGGAGGTGAAACACATGTGCCTACTTGTTATTTTCGTGCTTTCCATGTTTTCATATCATATACTTGCTATGTTCATTAGTACACTATTAGTACATGATTTCATTATGTTTTGCTATGTATGTTCACTTAACATGCTAGCACAATTGTTTTACGCTTTGAACCATTTAAAATCGTTGGATGTATGTGAACCATTTGTAATCATTGGATTTATGTGAACCGTTTGTAACCATTTGATTTATGTGAACCATTTGTAACTGTTTGAGCCATTGGGTTAGGGAAGTGATTAGGTAACGGGGTGGGTGTAATGTGTTAAAAGCATGGTGGATACGCCGCTGGTACTTCCTATATATAAGTGCTTTTAACACATTATATATCGTTGCGTTATCTAGATCACTTGGGTAAACGATTTCGAAACAATGTCACACAAGGATGTTTTCTAAATAATATAAATCATACGAGTTTTATTAACAAGTTTTTATGGGATATTTTACAATTTGATTTAATAAAACAAATGTTTTGGAGTTAAGAATCATGGCTACGAGATTTTACAAATTATAACCAACTTGATTTGAGTTGGTTAATTATGTCGCAATATTATACTTTTCAAAACAAGGTTTTTAAATAAGTATTGCAACATGTAAAACGAGCCATGAATCTGACACTCATATAAAACCTATGTACTCGCCGGCATTTTTATGCTGACGTATTTTCACGTGTGTTTCAGGTACCATAGTTGATGATGTTTGATGATGATTTTTGTGTACGCTCACATAGGAATGGACGAGGCCCTAGTGAATTAATAACAATGAAAGTTTATTTGTTCTTGTTTTGTTTTTGTTTTTTTTTTGGTAAAGGGTTACCCCGGTGATTCTATATATTCACAACCAAAAAAACACAAGTAGTGTAGAGAGTCTACACTAGTTCAATCATAGGACATGCCCCATGAAAGTACAACCAGGAAAAAACAAACATAACACCACCAAAGGAAAAACAACTAGACTAGGCTCTAGAAAACAAAAAACAGACAACTTAATCAGCCGCCATCATCATGAAGTTCAGTTCCATTAATCTCCCAGTCACCTAGAAGCCTTCGCACATTGTCACAGTTCTTCAGCTTCACTCCCATCAATTTGTAACACACTTGTTGGATAATAATTTCACTTATAGTTTCCGGAGGTCTCAACTGGTTCTTGAATAATCTAGCATTACGCTCCTGCCAAATCAAATAAGCACTGGCCGCCACCAACAATCTTGCAACGTAGTTAGCCGCAGATTTCGACTTGGAACGCTCAAGCAGCCATTTAACAATATCGTCCCACTTAGGTTGAACCGAATCCATGCCCACTTTATGCCTAACCATAAGCCACACTTGAGTCGAGAACTTACAATCGAAGAAAAGGTGACTATGAGAGTCGTGATTAGCATAACATAACAAACAGCACATCATGTTCATATTCTTTCTACGCGAGATATCCCAATTCAAAATCTTATCCTGAGTAAGTAACTTACGCCTCATGATAAGCCACATTAAGAAAGCATGACGCGGGATGCACTGACCAAACCACACAATACGACACCAATCTATCTCCGCTTCTCGATGCCTAACCGAATCCCAAACTCGAGTCGTAGAAAAATCATGTTTATGATCCCCTTGACGCCACATGAGTTTATCAGACTTATTCGGAACAATAGACAACTGATCCAGTAGGATAAGAACCAGATATGTATCCCTCCAAGCAGCTGGCCACCTCCAAGAATTATCCGAATAAACATCAGACACCATAGACTCCATGTTGAACCCCGCATTGGCGATAACTCTAGGCGACAGGATCTGATCCAGCGGCCCTAAGTCACTCCATGTATCGAACCAAGCTGAAGTAACTGAACCATTACTAATATCGGACCAGATGAACTTCCTCATAATCAGCCGAACCTGAAGAAGCTTTCTCCAAGACCAGCAACAACTAGAAGGAACTTTACAAGCCCAAAAACTTTTACCTTTTAACCTGTATGAGTGAACCCACTCAACCCACAAGGAGCGACGCCTCGAAAGAATACTCCAGATATGTGCTGTCATAAGAGCTTTATTAACATCACCAATCCGACGAATTCCTAAACTACCCTCAAACTTAGGAACACACACCGCTTTCCAAGAAACCTTGGCCCGACCTTTTTGAAACGCACTGTCATGAGACCATAAAAAATTCCGCATCAAAGCCTCCAAGTTAAGAATCACCCGGTTCGGCAAAATAAAAACAGAAGACCAGTAAATATTCATCGAGGACAAGACAGAAATAATAATTTGCACCCTGCCCACAAAAGAAAGTAACTTATTCCTCCAATGCATGATACGTTTTTCAAGCTTCTCCACCATCACATAACAATCTTTATAAAGTAACCGAGAAGAGATACGTGACACCTGGGTCACTGCGACCATCAAACAATTACCAAGCCAATGAAAT
>JARYGA010016388.1:0-68236 GCA_030545235.1 Helianthus tuberosus
ACTCCCCAAGGGGTAGGTATCTTGATGCATTGGTGATATGTTGAAGGCACGGCCTTCATATCGTGAATCCACGGTCTTCCCAGTATGATGTTATAGCAGGACAGAGAATCCATCACACAGAAACGTTGTATCGAGTTGACTCCTTCAACGTATACTGGCAACTTTATCTCTCCCACTGTGTTTCTAGCCTCTCCACTGAACCCAACAAGCACGGTAGACTTTGAAGTGATATCCATCAGAGATACATTCATTCTTTTCAGAGTTTCTAGTTGGATTATGTTGACGGAGCTGCCATTATCAACCAGTATCCTGCGTACAAAATGGTTAGCCACATATAACGTTATTACCAGAGCATCATGGTGAGGATCCTGGATAGTATCCATGTCATCAGCATCAAAAGTGATCACTTTTTCAGTTGTGAGGGTAGTCATTCTGACAGGCTTGTCTCCCCTTTCGGCCTTAGCTTCCTTTGCATGTCTCTTTGCTGCCGAATACGAAGTTCCACAAATGTCGGATCCTCCCGAAATGAAGTTGATTATCTTGGCCTCCGCGGGAGGTGATGCTGCTCGTTCAGGATCCTTCTCAGTATCCTGACCCTTATTCTTCTTTCTTCCTAAGAGATCTTTCAGATATCCCTTGCTTAGAAGATAGCTTATTTCTTTCCTTAGAGCAATGCAATCCTCAGTTACATGTCCGAAATCTTCGTGGAAAGCACACCATTTTGACTTATCTTTCCAGTCAGCCTTTTGTTGATTCTTTCGAGGCCACCTAGCCTTGTCCCCTAGACCCTGCATGGCATACATCAATTCAGGAATGTTAACAGAAAAGCAATATTCAGACAACTCAGGATACTCTTCAGGATCCTCATCTTCGACAGCATTCACTCTCTTGTTTTCATTTCTACCATATGGCTTAGGCCGATATGACTTAAATGAGGATTCTGACTTCCTGTTAGTTGACTCATAAGTGTTAGATGAGTTCATCCTTTCTTGCATCTTCTTATCATCTTCCAGACGGATATATCTCAAAGCCCTGTTACGAGCTTCGTCGAGATTCCTGCAGGGATTCATTACAAGATCCTGATAAAACTGAGAATCCTTTTGTAATCCCATCTTAAAAGCTTGCACAGCTGTTGCAACATCAAGATGTGGGATATCCAAGGATTCTCGACTGAATTTGTTTACATAATCCCTCAAGGATTCCTGAGGCCCTTGAGTTATCCTGTAAAGATCACTAGTTAGTTTCTCAAAACTCCGACTACAAGAAAATTGACTGTTAAATAAATTAACCAATTGAGCAAACAAAGTAATTGAGTGAGGAGGAACGTTTAACAGCCATTTTAAGGCTGATCCTGTTAGAGTGGAACCAAATACCTTGCACAAGCACGCTTCCTTGAGCTCCGGAGGGATAGGGTTAATCTCCATCCTTTCCCTATACTGAGCAATATGCTCCTCAGGATCCGTTGTTCCGTCGTAAAGCTTCATGTTGGGGGTTTGGAATCTCTTTGGGATCTCAGCATCACAGATAGGATATGCAAAACGAGATATCTTGTGGCTGTCTTGGGACACTTCCGGGATCGGCTGGACCACCCCAGGTACACTAGATATCATGTCCTTCAACTTCTGAAGTTCCCTAGTAAGCGCTGATGTCACACCTGTATCCTGCAAAGATCCACTATTGTTAGTAGCATGAGTATTATTATTATTTGACACGTTACCCGTTGGAGGATTTTGCCCATATCCTGAAGCATATCCTGAGCTCCTTATAGTCGACATCCTGACCGAGGAGGGTATTTCAGGAGTATGATTCTGAGGAAGGCTGGGCACAATATTCCCCCTGTTATCCTCAGTATACACAGCTGAACTGAAGTTCAACGTTCTGGGATGTAATGGAGTGACAATATCCTCAGCAGATCTGCTCGAGCCAGACTTCAGGAGTTGTATTTCCCTTAAAAGCATTTGGTTTGTTTCCTGTTGCTGCCTCATTTGTTCCTGCACACTTCCAAATAAGGTTAAAATTTCATCATTAGAAGCTAAAACGGGAGCAGATCCCGGGACACTCCGAGTAGGGATAACATCTTGAGATTGTGTAGAGGCTGGCATCCTTGGAGGAGGTGGTGGAAGCACCGAACAGGTAGTAGCAGAAGTCATAGCAGACACAGTAGAGGAACTCATGTTTGATCTTGAGGCCATTATGGACAATGTGGCAAAAAGTTTTGAAAATAGAAAGCCGATTAGCGATTTCACAAATTTTTTTAGTAAAGAGAGCACCACTTGCCCCACGGTGGGCGCCAAATTGTTTTGGTCAAAAATTACCGAAGTAACTTAGTGATCAAATTAGTAAAGTGAGGTAGTGTGCTAGAAAGTGTATTTGAAAATATGCTTGTTAAGTTATTTAGAAGATCAGTATTCAGGATACGGCCCAGGATATTGAGCTGTATCTATGATCAAACAATGAGCAAAAGTAAAGTAAACGACACGAGATGTACGAGGAAAGCCCTTGATCAATCTAGATCGCCGGCATAAAACCTCGGGAGCTGACAATCGCAGATGCCTTGTTCTTCTATTGCTTCAAAAATTAGGATACAGTGCAGGATGTGGTACGGAACGACTAAGTGTTACAACGAAATTTGAATACAAGTGTGGTGTTTGCAATGAGCTAGAGAGTGAAAGTGTACGAGAGTGTTAGTGAAAAATTGTGTGTTCTAAGCTGATCCGCCCCCATCTATTTATAGTAAAGATAAAATAACAAACTACCCTAAACTTCCGGGATCCACTGAATATTCCTTTATCGAACGTTGTAGACTTGGTCTTTCGGGCTCAACGTCTTTCCTTCAACAAACTCGCCCGAGTCTTGAGGAGAAGAAGTCCACTTGACCGTTAGCAAGTCTCAGCCTGTAACCTGCACGTGGTTAATTCAATAAACCTTAGGATATCGCCCAAGATGTTAGCAATATCCTCTTCCAGCATCCTGGTCACAAATAAACAAACAAAGGCAGGATATTGGTCAGGATACGTATGTTAAGAAAATGACCCCTAACATTACCCATATAATACAAGTTTCAATACTTGTCAGGTCTAAATACATTCCAATCCAGTCATCGCTTAATCTAGCGTTTCGTACCGTAAATCGTCCTTTAAACTAACCGGTCTAAGTCTATGACTTAAATAAGAACCCTTAGTAATCTAATATGTTAATAAACCTTCGTTCCAGATTAGGAAGCCCCGGTAAAAGCTACCTCCACAAGTCTAATTGTATTATACGGCTGAATAGATAGATCTTGCATTTAGAAACTCAGGTAAATACTTTTAACTTATTTTCCCTTATACGGGCTTGGGATACGGTAAATTATTACCGCTTGGTCGGGTATGAGATCACTTGGTCGGATTGTGACTAACAAATCCGTATAACCCGTTTTAATCTGTATTGTTTGATAACATAAACATTGGGGGTTAATGCGACCGTTTCCTGGATATCCTCGGCTCATTTAATTGCAAATGGCCACGACTTAAGCACGGGGTGTAGGCATACACCTGACAGTTGCGTATATACAAAGGTATACCCACATTGTTAGGGATAACTCCTTGTGATTTTATATCAGTGGTGTGTCGGTTATTCATGTCTCGGCTTCTATCCTGGGCCTTAAATTTATGACAAACATGTAAATCTGTATACAAGATTATAATATAATTGTCCCAAGTTATAAAAGAATTTTGTGCCTTGTGCATCTAAATCAATTTTTATAAATGTTTTTCAAAGAGTCGGTTAATTGTATTTACCAGTGAAAACTGACGTATTTTCAAAAGACTAGTGACAGGTACTACACGTTCTAGGTTAGGAGCTTCTGGGCATTAAGTAGAGGATCTTGCAAGTCCGTAATGCCTTATGTCTGTTGAACATGTTTTGTATTATATTTAGATCCGCATGTGGATCCTTTCTTTACAACCGTCTGTATATTCTTTTATTCGTACTTTGAAACTTTCGGTTTGTAATAGTAATTTCTACCAAGCCTTTCGCTGTGTTATAAACTGTGTATATTTGACTATGATGATATCAACTAATCACGATACTCCCCACCGGGCCCACCGGTTTGTGGTTAAAATATCGGGGTGTGACAATAACCTTTTCTGCCGCTTCCATAACTTTATTATCAAATGCTTCTTGATGTGCTATTTCATCATCATTCTCATTCCCTGTGTCCGTCATCTACACAATGATTTTTACGTTTATTACAAATCATAAGCTTTCAACATATCTGTTATAGGTCGTTTTCTGAGCGTACATATCTTGACTAATATCCTGCTTTTAATTGTTTATTTGTGACCAGGATACTGGACTGGGATATTGCTAACATCCTGGGCGATATCCTGATGTTAATTGAATTAACCATGTGCAGGTTAGAGGCTGTGGGTTACTAACGGTCAGATGGACTTCTTCTCCTCAAGACTCGGGCGTATCTGTTACGTGAGAGACGTTGAACCCGAAAGACCAGGTCTACAACGTTCGAGTAGAGAATATTCGCTGGATCCGGGTTTATTAGGATAGTTTGTTACACTTCTTTTACTATAAATAGATGGGGGCGGATCAGATTAAGGCACGCAACTCGTACACACACATTCGAACACTTTTTCTCTCTAGTTCACTGCAAACACTACACACAAACACTTGTATTCAAATTACTTTGTAACACCTAGTTGATCCGCACCACATCCTGCACTGTATCCTGATATTTGAAGTAATAGAAGAACAAGGCAGCTGCGATTGTCAGCTCCCGAGGTTTTGTGCTGGCGATCTAAATTGATCAAGGGCTTTCCTCGTATATCCTGTGTCACCCTTTACATTTTTGCTCATCATTTGATCAAAGATACAGCTCTATATCCTGAGCCGTATCCTGAAACTATTTTTACAAATAACTTGAATAACGTATTTTTGACACACTTTTCTAGCACACTACCTCACTTAACTAATTTGATCACTAAATTGCTTCGGTAATTTTTGACCAAAACAATTTGGCGCCCACCGTGGGGCATGTGGTGCTATTTTTGCTAAAAACTTTAGTAAAATCATTATTCGGTTTTCTTTTGTCAAAACTTTTTTCTAACTTGTTTTCAATGGCCTCAAGATCAAACATGAGCTCCTCCACTATGTCCGCTACGACTTCTGCTACTACCGGTTCGGTGCTTCCACCACCTCCTCCAAGGATGCCAGTTTCTTCACAACCTCAGGATATTATCCCTACTCGGAGTGTTCAGGGATCTGCTCCCGTTTTAGCCTCTAATGATGAAATTCTAACTTTATTTGGAAGTGTGCAGGAATAAATGAGGCAGCAACAGGAAACTAACCAAATGCTCTTAAGAGAAATACAACTCTTAAAAGCTAGCTCGAGTAGACCTGCTGAAGAAACTGTCACTCCTATACGGCCCAGGGCTTTGAACTTCAGTTCTACAGTTTACACTGAGGATAACCGGGGGAACATCGTCCCAAGCCATTCTCAGAATCATACCCCTGAGATACCCTCCTCGGTCAGGATGTCAACTGTGAGGAGCTCAGGATATGTTTCAGGATATGGACAAAATCCTCAGACCGGTAACGTGTCAAATAATAATATTCTTGCTACTAACAACAATGGATCTTTGCAGGATGCAGGTATGACGTCAACATTTACTAGGGAGCTTCAGAAATTGAAGGACATGATATCCAGTGTACCTGGAGTGGTCCAGCCAATTCCGGAAGTATCTCAAGACAGCCACAGGATATCCCGCTTTGCATATCCTATCTGTGATGCTGAAATCCCAAAAAGATTTCAGACCCCCAACATGAAACTGTATGACGGGACTACAGATCCTGAAGAGCATATTGCCCAGTATAGGGAAAGGATAGAAATCAATCCTATCCCTCTAGATCTCAAGGAAGCATGCTTATGCAAGGGATTCGGTTCTACCTTGACAGGATCAGCCTTAAAATGGCTGTTAAATGTTCCTCCTCACTCAATTACTTCGTTTGCTCATTTGGTTAATTTATTTAACAGTCAATTTTTCTGCAGTCAGAGTTTTGAGAAACTAACCAGTGATCTTTACAGGATAACTCAAGGACCTCAGGAATCCTTGAGGGATTATGTGAACAAGTTTAGTTGAGAATCCTTGGATATCCCACATCTTGATGTTGCAACAGCTGTGCAGGCTTTTAAGATGGGGTTACAAAAGGATTCTCAGTTTTATCAGAATCTTGTAATGAATCCCTGCAGGAATCTCGACGAAGCTCGTAACAGGGCTTTGAGATATATCCGCTTGGAAGATGACAAAAAGATGCAAGAGAGGATGAATTCTACCTCAACCTACGAATCAACCAACAGGAAATTAGAATCCTCGTATAAACCATATCGCTCCAAGCCATATGGTAGAAATGATAACAAGAAAGTGAATGCTGTGGAAGACGAGGATCCTGAAGAATATCCTGAATTATCTGAATACTGCTTTTCTGTCAATATACCTGAATTAATGTACGCTATGCAGGGTTTAGGAGACAAAGCAAGGTGGCCTCGAAAGAACCAGTAGAAAGCTGATTGGAAGGATAAATCCAAGTGGTGTGCCTTCCATGAAGACTTCGGACATGTGACCGAGGATTGCATTGCTTTAAGGAAAGAAATAAGTTACCTGTTAAGCAAAGGGTATCTGAAGGATTTGGTGGGAAGAAAGAAGAATAAAGGGCAGGATCCTGAGAAGGATCCTGAACGAGCAGCATCACCCCCAGCAGATGCCAAAATAATTAACTTTATTTCAGGAGGATCTGACATTTATGGGACTTCGTATTCTGCGGCCAAGAGACATGCAAAGGAAGCAAAGACTGAAAGGGGAGACAAACCAGTCAGGATGACTACCCTCACAACTGATAAAGTGATCACTTTCGATAGTGATGACAGGGATACTGTTCAGGATCCTCACCATGATGCTTTGGTAATAACATTATATGTGGCTAACCATTTTGTACGCAGGATATTGGTGGACAACGGTAGTTCTGTCAATATAATTCAGCTGGAAACATTGAAAAGGATGAATGTATCTCCGATGAACATTACTTCGAAGTCCACAGTGCTCGTTGGTTTCAGTGGAGAAGCTAGAAATACCGTAGGAGAGATAAAGTTACCAGTATATGTTGAAGGGGTCAACTCGATACAACGCTTCTGTGTGATGGACTCCTTATCCTACTATAACATCATACTAGGCAGGCCATGGATCCATGACATGAAGGCTGTGCCTTCGACTTATCACCAATGCATCAAGATTCCAACCCCTTGGGGGTCGTCAAAGTTGATAGTGATCAGCAGGAGGCGAAGGAATGCTACTCATCCTCAATGAAATCCTCAACCAAGCCTAATCCAGTATAGCAATTAAAGATGCGGGCCCGGGATACCTTGGAGGCTTCAGAGCAGGATGTGAAGAAAGTTACCCTGGATCAGGATAATCCTGATATCTCGGTGCTCGTAGGAACCAATATCCCTCAGGATATTGAAGAACAATTAACTAACTTTTTGAAGTGCAGGATGTCGACATTTGCATGGAAGCATGAGGATATGACAGGTATATCCAAAGACATTATTACTCACAAGCTTGGAATTGACAGGTCGTTCAAGCCTATACAGCAAAAAAGAAGGAAGTTTGCTCCTGAACGAAATGCAATTATCCAGGAGGAAGTTGAAAGATTGTTGAAGTCCAAAATGATCAGGGAAGTCAAGTTTCCAAGATGGCTAGCGAATGTAGTCGTAGTACAGAAGAAAAATTGGAAATGGAGAGTCTGTGTAGATTACACGGACTTGAATAAGGCTTGTCCTAAAGACCCATTTCCTCTTCCTCATATTGATGCAATGGTGGATGCTACTACTAGGCATGAGATGTTAACATTCATGGACGCATCCTCAGGATTTCAGCAGATTCAAATGGAACCTTCGGATCAGTAGGATACGGCCTTCATGACACCGACAGGTATTTATTGCTATACTGCTATGCCTTTCGGTTTGAAAAATGCAGGTGCAACATATCAGAGATTGGTGAACATGATGTTCAAAGATAAGCTGGGGGGACACCATGGAGGTATATATTGACGATATGGTGGTGAAATCTAAAAAGGCTGAGGATCACCTCCAGGATATCAAGGGAGCATTTAATATCCTGGATCAGTATAACATGAAACTGAATCCTGCTAAGTGCCATTTCGGAGTGGGGGCAGGAAAGTTTATAGTATATATGGTGACGAAAAGGGGGATAGAGGCAAGCCAGGAGCAGATTAGAGCTATCCTGGATATAAAATCACCTTCGAATATGAAGGATGTTCAACGGTTAACAGGCCGAGTAGCAGCACTAAACAGATTTATTTCAAGATCCTCGGAAAAATGCATGGAATTCTATGATATCCTCAAGAAGAATAAGAAGTTTGAATGGGAAGCAAAGCATGAAGCAGCCTTGCAGGATTTGAAGCGATATCTCTTAACTGCACCTCTGTTGATGAAGCCTGAAAATGGTGAACCACTATCCCTATACCTCGCTGTATCGGGGAATGCTGTAAGTGCCGTTCTTATAAAGGACCATGAAGGTCAGCAATATTCTGTCTATTATGTTAGTAAAAGTTTGTTAGATGTGGAAACTAGATATTCTCATTTAGAAAAGTTGATATTAGCCCTAGTTATGGCATCAACAAAACTTAGACATTATTTTGAGACGCATAGGATTCATGTTAGAACCAATTATCCTGTTAAAAATGTGCTTAGGAAACCAGAGATGTCGGGTAGGATGGCTAAATGGTCAGTAAAACTGAGTGCTTATGACTTAGTATATGAGCCTAGAAGTGCCATAAAGTCTCAGGCTTTAGCTGACTTTGTGGCTGAATTCAGTAGTGACATTCAAAATGAAGTGGATTTAGAAGTACAACAGCTGGGAGAGAACTTAGAATGTTGGACACTGTATACTGATGGTGCATCTAACGTAAGAAGTGTAGGTTTAGGTATACTACTAAAATCGCCACAGGGGGACATATTACCCCAGGCTATTAGGTGTGAATTTCCTGCCACTAATAATGAGGCAGAGTATGAGGCTTTAATTGCAGGATTAGAGTTGGCTAAAAATATGAATATCAAGAATTTACAAGTATATGTTGACTCCTTGTTAATCACTAATCATTTTAATGGAACCTATGCAGTTAAAGGAGAGAAGTTAGTCGAATACCTCGGTATTCTCAAAAAATTAGCAGGATATTTCGATGTTTTTACACTTGAACAGGTACCAAGGGAAGATAATGCTGAAGCAGATGCCCTAGCAAACCTGGGATCATCGGTCAATATACCAGAAGGAACCCAAATACCAATATTGCATATCTTATATCCTGCGACGAATCCTCAGGATATAGAAGTAGTGAATATTCAGGATCCTGTTGCTGAATATCCTGAGGAGGATCCTAAATCCTGGATGGCTCCAATCGTAAGATATCTCAAAGAAGGACACATCCCTAGAGACGAAAATCCTAAGGCATTTAGGATGAAGGTATCACGATTCACCATTATAAATAATATCTTGTATAAGAAATCTCTTGCAGGACCATATCTAAGGTGCTTAGAGGATCCCGAAACCAAAGAAGTACTTCGGGATATACATGATGGGGATTGTGGTAACTATATTGGGGGCAGGTCGTTATCCTCAAAGGTATTAAGAACAGGATATTATTGTCCGACGATGAGGAAAGATGCCGCAGAATATGCCCGAAGATGTGATGCATGTCAAAGACATAGTAACATATTACATCAGCCTGCTGAACCGCTGTATCCTATTGTTTCCCCTTGGCCGTTTATGAAGTGGGGTATGGATATAGTGGGAAAGCTTCCAAAGGCTCCAGGAGGAAAGGTTTTCATGTTGGCAATGGCGGATTATTTCTCCAAGTGGGTTGAAGCAAAAGCATTTGTTCAAGTTAGAGATCAGGAAGTGGTATCCTTCATAAAAAGGAATATACTGACTAGGTTTGGAGTACAAGTTGAAATAATTTGTGACAACGGATCTCAATTTATAAGTAAAAGGACTACTGACTTCTGCAAGAGTTGGGGAATCAAAATGATTACATCTACCCCGGTACATCCTCAAGCAAATGGACAAGCTGAACCCTCAAACAAGATAATTGTTAACAACCTGAAGAAGAGATTAGGGGCCAAGAAAGGAAGATGGGCAGAAGAACTACCCTTTGTTTTGTGGGCTGATAGAACGATGGTAAAAAATGCAACTGGTCAAACCCCATTTTCCTTAGTATTCGGACCAGAAGCAGTGATCCCGACAGAAATGGTGATACCCACAGCAAGATCCAACCTCGGGAATCCTGAGCAGAATCCTGAAGTCCTATGCCAGCAACTGGATACTATTGATGAGACAAGAGATGCAGCAAGGCTAAGGATAGCAGCATATCAATAAAGGATATCCAGAGCATATAACAAGAATATAAGGACCAGAAGGTTTAAAGTTGGAGATTGGGTATTAAGAAAGGCTTTTCAAAATACAATTGTTTTGGTCAAAAATTACCGAAGCACTTTAGTGATCAAATTAGTAATGTGAGGTAGTGTGCTAGAAAGTGTGTAGTAAATATGTTTGTCGAGTTATTTAGAAAATCAGTATTCAGGATACGGCTCAGGATATTGAGCTGTATCTACGATCAAACAATGAGCAAACAATAAGCAAAAAGTAAAGGAAATGACACGAGATGTACGAGGAAAGCCCTTGATCAATCTAGATCGCCGGCATAAAACCTCGGGAGCTGACAATCGCAGCTGCCTTGTTCTTCTTATTGCTTTAAACTTCAGGATACAGTGCAGGATATAGACCAGATCGCTAAGTGTTACAATAATTTTGTATGAAAGTAAGAATTGCTCGAGAGCAAGTGTTAGAGTGTAGCGAGTGTGATTGTGATGTCCTAGTTGATCTGATATACCCACCTATTTATAGTAATGAATTACAAACAATAATCCCTACAAATATGGGCTACTCCGAATATTCCATTATGAACGTTATGGACCGAGTAATACGGCTTCAACGTCTTCATTTGAACGACTTGGACCGAGTCTTCCGCGGAATAAGTCTTGTGAACTTTGCTAGCTTCTAACCCACGTACCTGCACATAATCCATTAGTAATCCCGAGGATACCATTCAGGATGTTACCAATATCCTGAACCAGCATCCCGGATGTAAACAGATACTACATAAACAAGATATAGATCAAGATATTTTCCAGGATATGGGCTCAGAATTTCACCCATAACAATTGTCCCCAAAAATGTTACCGTTTGATATCCTAACGGTTACATTTTTTCACAGTGGCCGAGGCAATTAAGAGATAAGACTATTGATGTGACAGCTTTCAACCACCCGGCCTATATTTACTCATCATACCCTATATCTTCTCATCCTCATCTCCTTTTTTACCCACAATCGACAAGAAAAAGGTAATATTCTCTCTCTCATCTTCATAACCATCTTTTATCTTACTCCGGCAAGAATTCAGGCGACCAAATGCCTAGGCAAACGAGGTCCAGTTCAGGCGACTCGGCTCCCACATTCATCCAACAGAATCTTCTCCAAGAACAGGAGAATGAAACATGCACCTTTGATAGTGCTCATCTGTCGGCTTTGAAATCCTCCGGTATCTTTCCGGATGGAACCATATTCCGACCCTTTGACAGAGAAATCCGGTCAGATATGGTTTCCAATGAGTGGATTTGTTTCAATGCTTTCCCCTTTACCTTAGGGCTACGATTCCCCTTTCCGGACTTCATTACCGAGTTTTTTAACATCACTAAAATTTCTTTCAGTCAAACCATGCCAATGCTTTGGCGTGTTTTGTCTGTTCTTGATCAAATCAAGAGAAACCACATACCTGACCTTTCCGTCCATGATCTCCCTTTAGCCTACAAGCTTAGATGCCATGGCTCATCTAGATTCCTATTTTATTCTACTTTCGGTGATCCATTAATACTTCATGCCACCAAAAACGAGGATGGTTGGCAATCCAAGTTTTTCTTCGTAAAAAGGGATTCAATCCCCGGTGGAACGGATTATCCGATGAGATGGTTAAGAAAGGGTAGGACTTAGGGTTTAAGAATGATCCTGTCTCTTATCCTGTCTCATATTCTGAACTAACAAATTTTCATTTTTTGTGCAGCTGATTTCAGGAAGATTGCACCTCCTCTTGCTAATTCTCAAGAAAGAATAGACGCCATCAGACTTCTTCCAGAGGCAGAGAGAAGTTTCAATCCTTCTCCACCAACTCCAAGCCCTCTTTCAAGTGCCAACATGTCTGGTAAGGATCCTGCAAGATATCCTGCACACATATGTTTTTTATCTGTTATTCATAGGAGGGATTTAGAATTTACTCCCTGTGTGCAGATTCCAGCAAAGTCCCAGTCTATCTAGACCTTGATGAACTTGATAGCTATCCAACTCCAGCCATAGTCAAGAAGGAGACTCCTGCTGCTACTAGCTCTAAGCCACTCCCGGCTCCCAAGGCCAATCCAAGAACCCGTGCTTCCGCAGCGAAAAAGAGAAAGAGTCTTGAGGTCAGTGCTCCAGGCCCAGAAGGGTTCTCTTATGACGAACTCAGCTTCTCTGACTCCTTAGAGCCAATGACATCCTTCCTCAACAAGGTAATATCCTGACGCATATCCTTCATGTATATCCTGCACATATATCCTGCACGTATATCCTAACAGGATATCCTGGTAGGATATCTTGGTCAACATACATTCTAACTTTATACCTGTAATTGATGTGCAGGGCCTCCAGCATTTGCTCCACTTGTATAATGACGCTTGTGGTACTGTGGCACTTCATGAAGCCAGGATCAAACAGCTCGAAAGCACCGTTGCTGACCAAGGTGCCATTGCTGAAGCGAAGAGCCGGCACTACGAAAGCTTGCTGAAGAAGGTCACCCAAGACGCTGAGGTCAAACTTGCCACCGTTCAAATGGATCATGATCAGGCCTTGATCAACTTCCGAGAGGGAATCAAGGCTTCTGCTATCGTCTCCCTGCTACAAGCACGCATCAAGATGGCCTACGAGGCCAAGGAGACGGGCCTTGTTTGTCCATCTTGGCCAGTTGAATCCTGGGTGGCCAAGTTAAAGGAGCTCGGAGGCAAAGCTGTGCCATTTCCTGCTGAAGCCGGTGAGTCTTCTAAGTCAGCAGAGGTGGTGGTCCAAGCTAGAGACAAGAAGGATGCTGGAGCTGATGCTGGGATGGACATAGGTCAGGATGCTGGTCAGGATGCTAGAGCGGAGAAGCCTGAGAAGGTTGGAGGAGATGCCGCTGTGTGAGGGCATTTAGGTGGGCGATGACAGATATACGTGCCAAGGCCAGAGCCCACCTTTTTGAATTTGAATGTTGGTTTGTAGTCCCATAAACAATTTACTTTTCTGCACTTTACTTTTCCGCATCTGAACAATTTATATTTCCTGCATGATTTTTGAACAATACAACAGTTGAAGGTGGATGGGTCTCGGTTTGAGATGAAGCCTTCAACTGTTGGGTAAATATGGTAATGAACTATTAGTGCTCTTAGTGGATGGGCCTTGTTTTGAGGTGAAACTAAGAGCACATCTTTTGGGTATGTTAATAATATAACTTCTCTTTTAACCTTATCATTGTTTGTCATTACTATGAAAATTGTAGTTGTAAAAATTGTTTGGTTTGTACACTTTTAGGAATATATATTATAGATGTATCCTGAAAGGTATCCTGAAAGATATCTTGATAAGGATATTAAAATATAATCTACAAATTGTCCAAATAAAAAGGAGAGATCATACCACAGATTCTTACAGAATCAATTCTAATCCTTCATTATAAGTTGTGTCCCCAGTGCATACTTGTGAACTTGGATCCATTCTTTGAACAGTATAATGTATGTCCCCTGTGTTTGACACAGAAACGCAAATGCATTCATACCTTGTCTTAAGTAAATTCCGCATACCCTGGGGCAAAACCCCTGATATCCTGAAATGAATCTTTAGCATACTTGGGATAAATCCTTAGTACCCTGGGGATAAACCCTGATATCTGGGGATAAACCCTAAATTTCATGCGCTACAGGCGAGAGTGTATAAACTCCAATCCTTAGAAAGGTGAAAACCTTTAAACCTTTGAGAGTATGAAAATACTCTTTCGTGAGAGAGGGTGATCAATCCTCATATACCTTTAGGATCCAGGATATAGCCAACAGTAACGAAATTCTCAGCCACTTTTACATGAACTGGTCCCGCTACCTTGAACTATACCTAGATAACTTGCGCTCCAGGCGAGGTGTTTAAACCCAATTCGAAAGAAAGGTGAATACCTTTAAACCTTTGAAGGGACCAGGATCCCTTAAACGTGAGAGAGGGGGCCAATCCTCTAATCTTTCGACTTATCCTGAGTATATATCCTGGAGCTATATCCTGAAAGATATTCTACAAAACAATTGTAAACTAAGGTGGGTGTTAGCTTGGCTAACACCCCTCCGATGCTTAAGTCAGTATTGAGTTTCAAAGAATAAATTAAACCAAAACATATTTAAAAAAGATAGAATTCATACCATTCTGAGTTAGAAATTGAATTCTAAACTCACTTGAAATAGAGCTTAAGGTGTATAGCATTCCAAGATCTCGGTAGCATATCCCCTTCCACATTCCTGAGTCGATATGCTCCTTTCCCTGCTTCTGACTCGACTTCATAAGGTCCTTCCCATTTCGGAGCTAGCTTGCCATCGGCAGGATTAGTGGTATTTTGAAAAGCCTTTCTTAGCACCCAATCACCAACTCGAAATCTTCTAGTCCTTATGTTTTTATTATATGCTCTGGATATTCTTTGTTGATATGCTGCTATCCTTAGCCTTGCTGCATCTCTTTTTTCGTCTATAGTATCCAAATCCTGACATAAGGCTTCAGGATTCTGTTCAGGATCCTGCAGCATAGATCTTGCAGTGGGTATCGTCATTTCTGTTGGAAGCATCGCCTCCGCTCCAAATACCAAGGCAAACGGGGTTTGGCCGGTTGCATTCTTTACCGTTGTCCTATCAGCCCACAAAACAAAGGGTAACTCTTCTGCCCATCTCCCTTTTTTGGCCCCAAGTCTCTTCTTTAAGTTATTGACTATTATCTTGTTTGAAGATTCGGCTTGTCCATTTGCTTGAGGATGTACTGGAGTAGATGTGATCATTTTGATTCCCTAACTTTTGCAAAAGTCAGTAGTCCTTTTGCTTATAAATTGGGACCCATTATCACAAATGATCTCAGCTGGTACTCCAAACCTGGTCAGGATATTCCTCTTTATGAAGGATACTACTTCTTGGTCTCTAACTTTGACAAACGCTTCAGCCTCAACCCACTTGGAGAAATAATCTGTCATAGCTAACATAAAAACTTTTCCTCCCGAAGCTTTTGGTAACTTCCCTACTATATCCATCCCCCACTTCATGAATGGCCAAGGGGAAACTACAGGATATAATGGTTCAGCTGGTTGATGTAGTATGTTACTATGTCTTTGACATGCATCACATCTTCGAGCATATTCTGCAGCATCTTTCCTCATCGTTGGCCAATAATATCCTTTCCTTAATACTTTCGAGAACAATGATCTGCCCCCGGTATGATTACCACAATCCCCTTCATGTATATCCTGGAGTACTTCTTTGGCTTCAGGATCCTCCAAGCACCTCAAATACGGTCCTGCAAGAGATTTCTTGTATAAAACATTATTTATAATAGTGAATCGTGATACCTTCATCCTAAATGCCTTAGGATTTTCATTTCCGGGGATGTGTCCTTCTTTGAGATATCTCCTAATTGGAGCCGTCCACGATTTAGGATCCTGTTCAGGATATTCTACTTCTGGATCCCGAATACCTGCTATTTCTTTATCTTGAGGATTCGTTGCAGGATATAAGACATGTAATATTGGTATTTGGGTCCCTTCAGGTATCCTGATTGATGATCCCAAATTTGCTAAGGCATCCGCTTCAGCATTATCCTCCCTTGGTACCTGTTCAAGTGTAAAAACATCGAAATTTCCTGCTAATTTTTTGAGAATATCAAGATATTCTATTAATTTCTCACCCTTAACTGCATAGGATCCATTAAAATGGTTAGTAATTAACAAAGAATCAACATATACTTGTAAGTTTTTGATACTCATGCTCTTAGCCAGTTCTAATCCTGCGATTAAAGCCTCATATTCTGCTTCATTATTGGTAGCATGAAATTCACACCTAATAGCCTGGGGTAATATGTCCCCCTGTGGCGATTTTAGTAGTATTCCTAATCCTACTCCTCTTATATTAGATGCACCATCAGTATATAATGTCCAGGATCCTGAGGATTCTCCTAACTGTTGAACTTCTAGGTCTACCTCATCCTGAATGTCATTACTAAAATCAGCCACAAAGTCAGCTAAAGCCTGAGACTTTATAGCATTCCTAGGTTCATATACTAAATCATAGGCACTTAACTTTACTGACCATTTAGCCATTCTACCTGACATTTCCGGTTTTCCAAGTATGTTTTTTACAGGATAATTGGTGTTAGGGCATGAATTTTATGCTAAGGATCATCTATGCTGAGACTAGGCATGGATCACGGATGCTTAATGGCTGATGCAGAGAGTCTGAGGATCCAGGATCCTTAACAGAACTTATGTTTTGCACGTTTTTAATGTGTAAATGTAGGTAATGGACGTAGTGGACCACTTCTTTGCTGGAATCTCGTGGAATATGCTTTTAGGCACGTGCATATTGAGGAAATAACCGTTAGTGGTGGTCATGGGTGACTTCCACCTTTTTCAGGAAGTTAGTTAGTTGATTTTTCCTTATCTTTTTAAGGGGAAACAAGCTCATTAGAGACACAATTCGTGCACACCACACAAAAAGCACATTACACTCGAATTCTCTGCAAACACTTAGCAAAAACACACACTTACACTAGCAATTCATTGTATCGAGCTTGTTTTCTTCCGAAGTTGTACAAGGATCACTATTGTTTTTGCAATATATTTGGTGATCGGTAGTTTCCATCACCCGAGGTTTTTTATGCCGGAGATCTTCTAAAGATCAAGGGCTTTTTCCTCGTATAAATCTCGATGTTCATCATTGATTTCATATACTTGTTGTTCATACAATTAACCAAGCATCATACCTCACAAAATCAGATTTGGTTGCATTATCCTTGTGTGATTTTTGACCAAAACAGTTTGGCGCCCACCGTGGGGCAATTGGTGCTTCAATTCTGAGAAATTTTGTTCATTTCATTCATTTCGGTTCATTACCTTCAACCGCATGGCTTCTCAGGGAAAACTACTCCAAGTTCTATGTCGGCGGTCACTTTTTCACAGGGCATTCCGCCTTTGGATCATCTCCCCCTTGCATTCTAGAAGAATGCTGAGAATTCTCCGAAGAAGACAACCCCCGTTTTCACAAAACCAACTGTTGTTTCTTCCTCTACACTTACTAACAGTGATTTTTATGCTTTGATTGTGTAGATGAAGGATCACATGCAGCAGCAGGTCAAGACTAATGGCAGGATCCTTCGCGAAATTGATAAAATCAGCAGAGGATCACTCCCATTTGATGTCGAGGTCACTGAATTTCGACACTCCGGCCATAACTTCCCAGCACTTTGCAGCTCCACATGTCCAATACCAGGGTGGATCAACAGGAATATGTTCTGGATCATCGGCAATGTCTCAGGCTCAAGGATCCTCTTTCCAGCCTTCAGGATCCTCATTTCAGCATCAGGGATTCTTCACCAGTTTAGGAGAATGCATGGGGACGCAGCCAATTCAAGGATCCTCTCAGGTTCAAGGATCCTCTCAGGTTCAAGGATCCTCGCAGATTTAAGGATCCTCTCAGGTTCAAGGATCCTTGCAGATTCAAGGATCCTTTCAGGTTCAAGGATCCTCGCAGGTTCAAGGATCCTCTTAGGTTCAAGGATCCTCTCAGGTTCAAGGATCCTCGCAGGTTCAAGGATCCTCGCAAATTTAAGGATCCTCTCAGGTTCAAGGATCCTCGCAGATTCAAGGATCCTCTCAGGTTCAAGGATCCTCGCAGGTTCAAGGATCCTCTTAGGTTTAAGGATCCTCTCAGGTTCAAGGATCCTCACAGGTTCAAGGATCCTCTTAGGTTCAAGGATCCTCTCAGGTTCAAGGATCCTCTCAGGTTCAAGGATCCTCCTTCCAGGTTCAAGGATCCTCATCTCAGGTTTCCGGATCCATGGATTATCCTCCAAGACCCCCATTCACAGCACATCAAGGATCCAACATCTTTCAGAATCAAGGATCCTTAGGGAGTCAACAACCCGGAAGTTCAAATGTTCATCAAGGAGACTTCATTCCAATGCAGACCATTGCTCCCTCTGATCCCTCGGTTATGCCAGAATCCCGCCAACATGGATTCACATCTGGAATTCCAAACTTGAATCATTCAAGAGGTAACACTTTGAATAATTTTTGCAATGCTAACCATGGCTTTGTGCAGGATACAGGTATCAACCAAGCCATGGCTAAGGAGTTGCAGAAACTCAAAGATATGATATCCAACGTTCCGAGAGTGGTTAAGCCCATTCCTGAAATTCTAGATGGAAGTCACAAGGGAAAGAATGGAGATCAATCCCATTCCTGAGAGGTTAAAAGAAGCATGTCTATGCAAGGGTTTTGGATCCACACTCACAGGATCTGCTCTTAAATGGCTGCTAAGTCTTCCCCCTTACTCTATTACTCCATTTGCTAATCTAGTTAATCTGTTTAATAGCCAATTCTCATGTAGTAGAAAATTTGAACGATTAACTAGTGATCTATATAGGGTAACACAAGGTCAAAATGAATCACTTAGAGATTATATCACCGGATTTAGTAAAGAATCCTTAGAAATCCCTAACTTAGATATTGCTACAGCTCTAGAAGCCTTTAAAATGGGTTTGCTTAGGGATTCAATGTTCTATGATGATCTTGTCATGACCCCTTGCAGGAACTTAGATGAAAAAAGAAACAGGGCCCTTAGGTTCATCCGTTTAGAGGATGACAAAAGGATCCACGAGAGATTGTCAGGATCCTCAAAGCAAGACAAATAAGGATCCTATCTCAAGGATAACTGATCCAAGCAATACTCCAAGCATGACAACCAGAGTGTGCATGTTGTGGAACAAGAGGAAGATGATCAGGATTATCCTCCTATTTCTGAATATTGTTTTTCTGCTGATAATAATGAACTAATCCTTTCTATGCAGAGTTTAGGTGACAAGGTTAGGTGGCCAAGGAAGAATGACAAACCGCCTACCACCAAAGACGAATCAAAATGGTGTGCTTACTATGGGGATTCTGGTCATCTCACAGATGAGTGCATAGCATTAAGGAAGGAGATAGGTTATCTTTTGAGCAAAGGATACTTGAAGGAATTGCTTGGAAGGAAAAAGTCAAGGATCAAGTATCCTGATAAAGTTCCTGAAAAAGCTCCTCTTCCACCATCCGATGCTCAAATCATCCATTTCATCTCCGGAGGTTCTCAGCAGCTAAGAGACGTGCAAAGGAAACAAAGATGGAGAATGGGGGCAGACCTGTTCGGACCTCCATCCTTACCCAGCAGAAAGTGATATCATATGATGAGGATAACTGTGCGGACATTCAGGATCCTCATCACGACGGTGTAGTTATTACATTATTTATATCTAACCATTTTGTTCGCAGGATTCTCATTGATGGGAAAAGCTCAGTGAACATAATTCAGTTGGATGTCCTCAATAGAATGGACATCCTTGAATCCGATATTGTCCAAAGATCATCTGTCCTTGTGGGATTCAGGGGAGAGACAAAGATTACATTGGGGGACACCAAACTTCCTATCTACATAGAGGGAGTGAATTATGTTAAAAAAAAATTATATGTTATTGATTGCTTATCTTGCTGTAATGTTATCTTCGGCAGGCCATGGATACACGATATGAAGGCAGTCCCCCTCAACATATCATCAATGTGTCAAGGTCCCAACTCTATGAGATATGGTGAAAATAGAAAGTGATCAGCAGGAGGTAAAGAACTGTTACACTTCTTCAATGAAGCCAGCCTCCAAGGAGCAAGACGTCATGGAGGCAAGAGAGCAAGACGTCAAGGATATTCCGTTGAACCCAGAGGATCCTGAATCCAAAATTTTTATTGGATCCGGGATCCTAGACAGTATTGAGCAGGATTTAGTATCCTTCTTGGAAAGAAGAAAATCTACCTTCGCTTGGAAACATGAAGATATGACAGGAGAAAGTTTGCACTTGAAAGGAATGCCATTATCCAAGAAGAGGTAGACAAATTGCTCAAGGCCAGTTTGAGTGGACTGATAAGCATGAAGCTGCACTTAAGGTTCTTAAGGATTATCTATCCTCAGCACCAACCCTGATGAAACCAGAAAATGGAGAATCGTTATCCTTATACTTAGCTATTTCAGCTAAAGCAGTAAGTGTAATCCTAGTTAAGGATCATGAAGGCTCTCAACATCCGGTATACTATTGATCTACAAAGGGAAGCTGAATTAGAAGTTCAACAACTTGAGAAGACCAAGGATCCTTAGACACTCCTCACGGATGGAGCTTCAGATGTTAAAGGAACTAGACAAAGCACACTACTAAAATCGCCACAGGGGGACATTATACCCCGATCCATTGCATGTGAATTCCAAACCACTAATCATGAGACAGCGTATGAGGCCTTGATAGCAGCCATGGAGATAGTGGAGGATTCTGCAATCATACCTGGTGATCCTGCACAGTCGAATTCAGGATCCTGGATCCTTCCAATCCTAAGATATATACAACATGGAGAGATCCCTACAGGACAAAATCCTAAAGCTTTCAAAGTCAAGGAGACTGTGGAAACCACACTGGGGGCAGAGCACTATTCTCAAGGATCCTTAGAACAGGATACTATTGGCCTACCATGAAGATGTATGCTGTGGAATACACAAAGAAATGTGATGCTTGTCAAAGACACAGTAATATTCTACACCAACCAACATAGCATCTGCATCCTAAGAAGAAGCTTTTGCTCAAAGTCAGAAAAAAGGAAATGGCCAGTTATCAACAAAGAATGGCTGGAGCATACAACAAGAATGTCAGGATTAGAAGATTTCAAGTTGGTGATTTTGTGCTAAGAAAAACATTCCAGAATACTACAAATCCTTCTGATGGCAAGCTAGCACCAAAGTGGGAAGACCCCTATCTAATTGAAGCTGAATCAGGAAAGGGGGCATATCATTTGTTAACAATGGATGGTGATCTCCTACCAAGAGCTTGGAATGCTGTTCATCTCAAAAAATACTTTAAGTAAGAAGGATCAGGGATCCTCAGCGATACCGGTATTCTGATTAAGGATCCAGGATCCTCAAAGGATATATGATTCTACATTTGGTAACACATTACTTTCATTTTCATTCATTTTATACTTATTACTTATCATAAGTTAAAGATGTTAATCAGTTAACATCTATTTTCACAAAGTTTAAGCTTTTGCAGAGTTGTTATCATTTTACAGAAGATCAAAGTGGTTGGCCAACTCTCCAAAGTTTATGGGCTTGTCCCCAGTTTGGGCTTGTCCCCAGTTTGGGCTTGTCCCCAGTTTCGCCTGTAGCGCACGATGATCCTGGTATAGTTCAAGGCAGTGGGACCAGTACTCGCTTTAGGGGCTGACAATTCCATTGTACTGGCTATATCTAGGATTCTACGTATAATGGTAGACGTACCATACATCCGTTCCTAAGGTTTCTAACGTTTTCACGTTAGCTAAGGTTTCGGCATTTTCATGTCGCTCAAGTTTGGATAGTCGCCAGTGAGGGCCATACTCCAGTTTACATCCGTTTATATGGGCTTGACCCCAGTTTACATCCGTTTATATGGGCTTGACCCCAGTTTACATCCGTTTATTTGGGCTTGTCCCCAGTTTGTTGGGCTTGTCCCCAGTTACTAACTCTTATCTTATATTGGCTTAGTCCCAAGGTGTATCCTATTTCAGGTTTTTGGAGACAAACGACCAAGGATCCTTGATCCTTACCTTCCATTAAGGTTTGTCTTATGGTTATCCTGTTTATAATGATAAAGGTTAGGATCCTAACTTGGATTCTCAGGTATGATCCTTAATTATTTTGATTTTATTCATTATTCATTTGAATAACCCTTATACTTGACAACTGAACTTGTGATTCTTAAACTATATCACTTTTTAGAACTTATCGGTTATGGGATATGTGATCCTTGATCATATCCTAAACTTTTTGGATATCTTTTTTTAATTTTTCAAAGCTTGATAAGTATAAACAGAATGAACATTACAACAGTTGGAAAGTAAGATATTAACAAGGATATCAACACAAAATAAGCCAAAAAGTTCAAGTTATTTTATTCACAAAAGGTTAAACCATTTACGGTTGTCAAAATTGCCAACCCACGTTTCTACCAGCAAAACGTGGCCCGTCCACATGGGTTGGCAAAGGGTGTCCATTTTTTACGGGTCTTTGTAGTGCAGAAAATAAAAGACGGAAGGACAACGAGTGGCTTCATCCCCCAAACAGAGGATCCATCCACCACCCATTATCCTGCCTGTTGTTCAAGGATCCATGATCCTTCACCCTAGAAACTACTGTCTAAAGTTATACAAGTTCTGACGATAAGGATCCTTGATCCTGAAGCTTTACTTTTCATAGTTTGCTTATTCAGCAATAATTTACAAGGATATAGAATCCTAACTTGGATTCTCTGGTATGTTATATTCTAACTTTTTCGAAGCCGTAAGTTGTCTCTTATCCTTTTTGGTTAAGGGTCATTGATCCACATTTGTTCGAACACTTCAAGTTTTCTGTTAAAAGTTTAACATTATCATCAGATTTCCAATAACTTTCCAGTTGTTTGGCGATGATATCTTTGAAAATAGAAAGCATACATGAAAAATAAAGAGGAAAGAAATAACAACAGTTGTAGCTAAAAATGTTTAATGTTATTACCCATTCATTATGTATCAAATCATCTGGCCTGGATTTCACCAGCAAAACCGTGGACCATCCACCCAGGCTGGATAAGGCTATCTAACAGTTAAAGTGTCTATGCAGAAATTAAAGTGCAGGAAGGTTAATAGCAAACGGTGTAGAAGGATTCATTCTCCATGAACGGAAGGATCTTCTGATCTGTAAAGGCATTTGAGGAGTTATCTCTAACTCTATATTTTGCAATGATCATTATAGCAGGTCTTATCAGTGATGACAGGCAGTGTAACGACTAGTTATCAGCAGCAACGGCTAGTCCGCTTCTGATGGAAATATGACAGCTGTGAATCCTTATCACAACTGCCATATTGGGGGCAATTGTTAGGGCATGAATTTTATGCTAAGGATCATCTATCCTGAGACTAGGCATGGATCACGGATGCTTAATGGCTGATGCAGAGAGTCTGAGGATCCAGAGTCTGAGGATCACGAGTCTGAGGATCACGAGTCTGAGGATCCAAGATCCTTAACAGAACTTATGTTTTGCACGTTTTTAATGTGTAAATGTAGGTAATGGACGTAGTGGACCACTTCTTTGCTGGAATCTCGTGGAATATGCTTTTAGGCACGTGCATATTGAGGAAATAACCGTTAGTGGTGGTCATGGGTGACTTCCACCTTTTTCGGGAAGTTAGTTAGTTGATTTTTCCTTATCTTTTTAAGGGGAAACAAGCTCATTAGAGACACAATTCGTGCACACCACACAAAAAGCACATTACACTCGAATTCTCTGCAAACACTTAGCAAAAACACACACTTACAGTAGCAATTCATTGTATCGAGCTTGTTTTCTTCCGAAGTTGTACAAGGATCACTATTGTTTTTGCAATATATTTGGTGATCGGTAGTTTCCATCACCCGAGGTTTTTTATGCCGGAGGTCTTCTAAAGATCAAGGGCTTTTTCCTCGTATAAATCTCGATGTTCATCATTGATTTCATATACTTGTTGTTCATACAATTAACCAAGCATCATACCTCACAAAATCAGATTTGGTTGCATTATCCTTGTGTGATTTTTGACCAAAACAATTGGTTTTAACATGAATCCTATGTGTTTCAAAGTAATGTCTAAGTTTTGTTGATGCCATAACTAATGCTAGTATCAATTTTTCTAAATGAGAGTACCTAGTTTCAGCATCTAACAAACTTTTACTAACATAATAAACAGGATATTGCTGACCTTCATGGTCTTTTATGAGAACGGCACTTACAGCATTCCCTGATACAGCAAGGTACAGGGATAGTGGTTCACCATTTTCAGGTTTCATCAACAGAGGTGCAGTTGAGAGATATCGTTTCAAATCCTGTAGGGCTGCTTCATGCTTCTCACTCCACTCGAATTTTTTGTTCTTCTTCAGGATATCATAAAAATCTTTGCATTTTTCTGAAGATCTTGAGATAAATCTATTCAATGCTGCCACTCGCCCTGTTAATCGTTGAACATCCTTCATATTTGAGGGTGATTTAATATCCAAGATGGCTTTAATCTGCTCCGGGCTTGCTTCTATTCCTCTTTTGGTCACCATATATCCTAGGAATTTTCTTGCTCCTACTCCAAAATGGCACTTAGCAGGATTCAGCTTCATGTTATACTGATCCAGGATATCAAACGCTCCTTTAATATCCTGGAGGTGATCCTGAGCTTTCTTTGACTTTACTACCATATCGTCGATGTACACCTCCATGGTGTCTCCCAGTTTGTCTTTGAACATCATGTTTATCAGTCTTTGGTATGTTGCACCTGCATTTTTCAAACCAAAAGGCATAGCTGTATAACAATAAATACCTGTTGGTGTCATGAAGGCAGTATCCTCCTGATCAGAAGGCTCCATTTGGATCTGTTGAAATCCAGAGGATGCATCCATGAAAGTTAGCATTTCATGCCCGGCAGTGGCATCTACCATCGCATCAATGTGGGGAAGAGGAAATGGGTCTTTAGGACAGGCTTTGTTCAAGTCCGTGTAATCTACACAGACTCTCCATTTCCCGTTTTTCTTCTATACCACAACCACGTTTGCTAGCCACCTTGGGAACTTGACTTCTCTAATCATTTTGGACTTCAACAATCTTTCAACTTCCTCTTGAATAATCGTATTCCATTCAGGAGCAAACTTCCTTCTTTTTTGTTGCACAGGCTTGAATGATTTATCAATTCCAAGCTTGTGAGTGATAATATCTTTGGATATGCCTGTCATATCCTCATGCTTCCGTGCAAACGTTGACATCCTGCATTTTAAAAAGTTAATTAATTGCTCTTCAATATCCTGAGGGATATTGGTTCCCACGAGCACCGAAATATCAGGATTATCCTGGTCTAGGATAATTTTCTTCACATCCTGCTCCGGATCCTCCACGATATCCTGGGCCCGCGTCTTTAATTGCTATGCTGCACTAGGTTTGGTTGAGGATTTCATCGAGGATGAGTAGCATTCTTTCGCCTCCTGCTGATCACTATCAACTTTAACAACTCCCCAAGGGGTAGGTATCTTGATGCATTGGTGATATGTTGATGGCACGGCCTTCATATCGTGAATCCACGGTCTTCCCAGTATAATGTTATAGCAGGATAGAGAGTCCATCACACAGAAACGTTGTATCGAGTTGACTCCTTCAACGTACACCGGCAACTTTATCTCTCCCACTGTGTTTCTAGCCTCTCCACTGAACCCAACAAGCACGATAGACTTTGAAGTGATATCCATTGGAGATACATTCATTCTTTTAAGCGTCTCTAGTTGGATTATGTTGACGGAGCTGCCATTATCAACCAATATCCTGCGTACAAAATGGTTAGCCACATATAACGTTATTACCAGAGCATCATGGTGAGGATCCTGGACAGTATCCCTGTCATCAGCATCAAATGTGATCACTTTGTCAGTTGTAAGTGTAGTCATCCTGATAGGTTTGTCTCCCCTTTCGGCCTTAGCTTCTTTTGCATGTCTCTTTGCTGCCGAATACGAAGTCCCACAAATGTCGGATCCTCCCGAAATGAAGTTGATTATCTTGGCATCCGCGGGAGGTGATGCTGCTCGCTCAGGATCCTTCTCAGTATCCTGACCCTTATTCTTCTTTCTCCCTAAGAGATCTTTCAAATATCCCTTGCTTAGAAGATAGCTTATTTCTTTCCTCAGAGCGATGCAATCCTCAGTCATATGTCCGAAATCTTCGTGGAAAGCACACCATTTTGATTTGTCTTTCCAATCTGCTTTTTGTTGATTCTTTCGAGGCCATCTTGCCTTGTCCCCTAGACCCTGCATGGCATACATCAATTCAGGAATGTTAACAGAAAAGCAATATTCAGATAATTCAGGATACTCTTCAGGATCCTCGTCTTCGACAGGATTCACTCTCTTGTTTTCATTTCTGCCATATGGCTTAGGCCGATATGACTTGAATGAGGATTCTGACTTCCTGTTAGTTGACTCATAAGTGTTGGATGAGTTCATCCTTTCTTGCATCTTTCTGTCATCCTCCAACCGAATGTATCTTAGGGCCCTGTTCCGAGCTTCATCCAAGTTCCTGCATGGGTTCATTACAAGGTCTTGATAAAATTGAGAATCTTTTTGCAGCCCCATCTTGAAAGCTTGCACAGCTGTTGCAACATCAAGGTGAGGAATGTCTAGTGATTCCCGGCTGAACTTGTTCACATAATCCCTAAGGGATTCCTGAGGCCCCTGTGTTATCCTGTAGAGATCACTTGTTAATTTTTCAAAGCTTCTACTACAAGAAAACTGACTATTAAATAAATTTACTAAGTGAGCAAAAGACGTAATCGAATGTGGGGGAACATTCAAGAGCCACTTCAAGGCTGATCCTGTCAAGGTTGAACCAAAACCCTTGCATAAGCATGCTTCCTTGAGATCCGGAGGGATAGGGTTAATCTCCATTCTTTCCCTATACTGAGCAATATGCTCCTCAGGATCCGTTGTTCCGTCGTAAAGCTTCATGTTGGGGGTTTGGAATCTCTTTGGGATTTCAGCATCACAGATAGGATATGCAAAACGAGATATCTTGTGGCTATCTTGAGACACTTCCGGGATCGGTTGGACCACCCCGGGTACACTTGATATCATGTCCTTCAACTTCTGAAGTTCCCTAGTAAGTGTTGATGTCACACCTGTATCCTGCAAAGATCCACTATTGTTAGTAGTATGAGTATTATTATTATTTGACACGTTACCCGTTGGAGGATTTTGCCCATATCCTGAAGCATATCCTGAGCTCCTTATGGTCGACATCCTGACCGAGGAGGGTATTTCAGGAGTATGATTCTGAGGAAGACTGGGCACAATATTCCCCCTGTTATCCTCAGTATACACAGCCGAGCTGAAGTTCAACGTTCTGGGGTGTAATGGAGTGACAATATCCTCAGCAGATCTGCTCGAGCCAGACTTCAGGAGTTGTATTTCCCTTAAAAGCATTTGGTTTGTTTCCTGCTGCTGCCTCATTTGTTCCTGCACACTTCCAAATAAGGTTAAAATTTCATCGTTAGAGGCTAAAACGGGAGCAGATTCCTGAACACTGCGAGTAGGGATAATATCCTGAGGTCGTGTAGAGGCTGGCATCCTTGGAGGAGGTGGTGGAAGCACCGGACCGGTAGTAGCAGAAGTCATAGCAGACACAGTAGAGGAACTCATGTTTGATCTTGAGGCCATTATGGACAATGTGGCAAAAAGTTTTGAAAATAGAAAACCGATTAGCGATTTAACAAAAAATTTTAATAAAGAGAGCACCACTCGCCCCACGGTGGGCGCCAAATTGTTTTGGTCAAAAATTACCGAAGCAATTTAGTGATCAAATTAGTAATGTGAGGTAGTGTTCTAGAAAGTGTGTAGAAAATATGTTTGTCGAGTTATTTAGAAAATCAGTATTCAGGATACGGCTCAGGATATTGAGCTGTATCTACGATCAAACAATGAGCAAACAATAAGCAAAAAGTAAAGGAAATGACACGAGATGTACGAGGAAAGCCCTTGATCAATCTAGATCGCCGGCATAAAACCTCGGGAGCTGACAATCGCAGCTGCCTTATTCTTCTTATTGCTTTAAACTTCAGGATACAGTGCAGGATATAGACCAGATCGCTAAGTGTTACAATAATTTTGTATGAAAGTAAGAATTGCTCGAGAGCAAGTGTTAGAGTGTAGCGAGTGTGATTGTGATGTCCTAGTTGATCTGATATACCCACCTATTTATAGTAATGAATTACAAACAATAATCCCTACAAATATGGGCTACTCCGAATATTCCATTATGAACGTTATGGACCGAGTAATACGGCTTCAACGTCTTCATTTGAACGACTTGGACCGAGTCTTCCGCGGAATAAGTCTTGTGAACGTTGCTAGCTTCTAACCCACCTACCTGCACATAATCCATTAGTAATCCCGAGGATACCATTCAGGATGTTACCAATATCCTGAACCAGCATCCCGGATGTAAACAGATACTACATAAACAAGATATAGATCAAGATATTTTCCAGGATATGGGCTCAGAATTTCACCCATAACAACTACTAACACTCCTGATGGAAAGCTGGCTCCAAAATGGGAAGGACCATGTGAGGTTGAATCAGAATCAGGAAAAGGTGCCTACCGACTCAAAAATATGGAGGGGGGTATGCTGCCGAGATCTTGGAATGCTATACACCTTAAGCTTTATTTCAAGTGAGTTTGGAATTTAATTCCTAACTCAGGATGGTATGAATTCTATATCTTTTAAATACGTTTGATTTGATTTATTCTTTCTTTGAAACCCAATACTGACTTAAGCATCGGAGGGGTGTTAGCCAAGCTAGCACCCACCTTAGTTTGAGGATGTTTTGTAGTATATGCTTCGGGATATAGCACCAGGATACTCACTCAGGATACTTCGGAAGATTAGAGGATTGGCCCCCTCTCTCACGTATAAGAGATCCTGATTCCTTCACAAGTTTAAAGGTATTCACCTTTCTTCCTAATTGGGTTTAAACAACCCGCCTGGAGCGCAAGTTATTTGGGAATAGTTCAAGGTGGCGGGACCAGTCCATGTAAAAGTGGCTGACAATTTCGTTGCTATTGGCTATATCCTGAATCCTAAAGGTATATGAGGATTGATCACCCTCTCTCACGAAAGGGTATTTTCATACTCTCTAAGGTTTGAAGGTTTTCACCTTTCTAAGTCTTGGAGTTTATACACTCCCGCCTGTAGCGCACGAAAATTTGGGATTTCCCCCGGGATACGAGGGATTTATCTCCAGTACATTTTTGGGTTTTACCCCTGTAACACAAAAAACTGTCTATACAATTGAAACTGATTTCCAGGAAATTTCTAAGTATTTGAGGACATTATGCACAGGGGACATTCCATCTGAAAGCAATTGTATGATACATAAAGGATCAAAGTTAAGCTAAGAGTCTCGAACTGGGGACATCTTAGTAGGAGAAGTCGCAAAAGGGATTGGAGATTGATACTAGGGTTAGACTCAGTTCCTGGTATGATCTTTCCTTTATAAACTTTACATAAATTCTATAACCCAGGTTAGTGTTCAAGTATCTTGAAAAGGATATATCTGCAAAATGTGTTTTTGGGATGCGTTTCAGGAAATTTGATTAAAGTATTTGGAAGTAATACTATTTTGAAATTGAAACCTTGATCAAACAAGTATTGTCAAAATGAGTTTGAGAAAGTGGACTATCTTTTATTCTTTAAAAGTGTTCTCTAAAGATGATTGAATTTTTGGGAGTAGTATTTAACAAAAAAAAATTTAGTATATCACTGAGTATATTGATCAGGATATTTTCAAAAGATAGTTGTACAAAATTTTGCGAAACCTACATTATGGAATGCATGACAGAAATTAAAAGGCAACAACAAATAAGTCAAAAGAAGTTATATTATTAACATGTCAAAAGTTGTGCTTTTGGATTCACCTCAAACCGAGGCCCATCCACCAAAAGCACAATTAGTCTTTATCATACCTGTGTAACGGTTAAAGGTTCTATCTCAAAACGGGACCTGTCTACCTTCAATCGTTATGACAATCAAAACAGGTTATACTAACCGATGACCAAGGGCTTCATCCTGAAACCCAGGACCCATCCACCTTTGGTCATCGTATTGTTCTAGTGCAGGAAATATAAATTTTTCAACGACGGGAAAAGTAAATTGTTTGTGCAAAAGACAACCATGAAATTTAAAAAAGTGGGCTCCGGCCTTGGCACGTATATCCATCATCGCCCACTTCGCCGCCTAAGGAGCGGCACCTTCTTGATCAGCAGCCTCTTTCCCAGCATCCGCACCAGCATCAGCCTCAGGATTCTTCTCGGCATCATCATCACCAGCATTGACCACTTCCTCTGCCACCTTAGAAGGCTCTTCACCAGCATGCTTTACAGGATGAGCGACGGGATGACCTCCAAGATCCTATAGTTTCGCTTCCCAAGCCTTTACATTCCAGGAGGGGCATTCGAAGCCCAAGCTCTTGGCCTTATAAGCCATCCTTAGCCTAGCTTGGAGAAGCGAGATAACAACGGATGTTTTGAGGCTGTCCCGATATGAACTCATATCCTGCTGGTATTGAAGAAGAGCGGCGTCTAGTTTGGCCTGAGCATCCTCATTAGCTTTGTGGATGGCAGCTTGGTGCTCTTGGGTCATTGCTTTGTATTTGTCTTCATAATGCTGGGACTTGGCGGCTGCGATTGTTCCTTGATCGGCTATAGTGGCTTCAGCTTTTTCGAGCTTAATCTCCAGCATCTTGTTAAGTCCACAGGCGTCTTCATACAAGGGCATGAGACGTTCCAAGCCCTGCAGTTAAAGATACAGGTATCGATGTAAAATCAGCAGGATGAGGATTAACATACATGTGCAGGATATCAAAAGGGAATTTTTACCTGCTTGAGGAATGAAGTGGCTTCACTAAATCCATGATTCTCGAGAGAGAATGTCTCGGAGGCGGCTGGAGAATCCATTTCCTTTCTCTTCCGGGAGCTAGAGGCCTGGGTCCTGGATGTCAGAGGAGCTTTAGGAGCGGTAGTAGTCTTTAAAGAGGTAGGCTTTGGTGTGGCAGACGACTTCGGCTTGGATTCTTGTTTAGCAGGTACAAGGCTGGAGTAACTGTCCAACTCATCGAGTTGAAAGCCTTCAAGGTTGACGACTGGTACTGCATAAGGGAAGATATATTTTTAAACTTATAATACCTCTGAAAGATAATCGGTTTATTGGATAAAGATAATTACTGAGAATATACTTACTAGACATCTCTGAACTTGACTTTTGGCTTGAATCTGCAATAGACAGGGAGAAAGTTCTTTCACTAGCAGGAAGTCGGTATATTTCTTTGATCCTGGGCTCAGATTCCGCGCTTGGGGGTGCTAAGTCTCTGAAGTTTGCTGCATAAAACATCAGGATATAAGTTTAGGATATAGTTTAAGAATACACTTGGGGATATTCCTAAAACCCTAGATCCTACCCTTGGTTAACCATCTAATCGGCAGATTGAAACCCTTGTCAATGGAATCTCTTTTCACGAAAAAGAACTTTCGCCGCCATCGATCTTCGTTCTTGGTGGCCTTTAGGACTAAAGGGTTTTTGGAGGTGGAAAACAAAAGAAAAGGGCTGTCACCATGGGATCTCAACCGGTATGCTATAGGAAGGTCTTCAATACACAGGTCAGGGCAATGGTTAGATCTGATTTGATCCAGTACCATCAAAACTCGCCAGACCATTGGCATAGTTTGGGCAAAACTAAGGCCGGTGAGGTCGAAAAAACGAGAGATAAAAGGTGGAAATGGGTACCGAAGCCCCAAAGAAAAGGGGTAGGCGAAAAAACAGACCCATTCGTCTGACGACACGTCTGATCGGATCTCCTGATCAAAAGGACGAATGACTGTTCCAGCAGGAAAGGCGCCTGAATCCTTGAGGGCAGCGATATCGGCATTGTTGAAGCAGCAGATTTCTTTTTTTGGTTCTCGTATGAGGTTTTGACTTACGAGGGTTGGGACTGGTTCATCCGAACGAGATCTTGTCCGTGATGCCATGGAGAGTATTAAAGCAAACAAAAAAGAAACCATGGAAAGAAAACAGAGGATGAAGAAGAGAATAGTTACCTGAAAATCGCTTGGAGAGTAATGATAGAAAAAGGAAATATCTCAGCTAATTATAGGCTGAGTATAGGGGGGTTAAAAGTAAATATTGCATTGAAAATAGCACAAGGTCACCTTAGCCGTCGTTTCATCTTAATTGCCTTGAATTACGAGATAGAATTTCTAAAATATATCCGTTGGATTGGTATACCAACAGATATATTTGGGGACGATTATAGGTCATTTTCTGAGCGTACATATCTTGACTAATATCCTGCTTTTAATTGTTTATTTGTGACCAGGATACTGGACTGGGATATTGCTAACATCCTCGGCGATATCCTGAGGTTAATTGAATTAACCACGTGCAGGTTAGAGGCTGTGGGTTACTAACGGTCAGATGGACTTCTTCTCCTCAAGATTCGGGAGTATCTGTTACGTGAGAGACGTTGAACCCGAAAGACCAGGTCTACAACATTCAAGTAGAGAATATTCACCGGATCCCGGTTTATTAGGATAGTTTGTTACACTTCTTTTACTATAAATAGATGGGGGCGGATCAGATTAAGGCACGCAACTCGTACACACACATTCGAACACTTTTGCTCTCTAGTTCACTGCAAACACTACACACAAACACTTGTATTCAAATTACTTTGTAACACCTAGTTGATCCGCACCACATCCTGCACTGTATCCTGATATTTGAAGTAATAGAAGAACAAGGCAGCTGCGATTGTCAGCTCCCGAGGTTTTGTGCCGGCGATCTAAATTGATCAAGGGCTTTCCTCGTATATCCTATGTCACCCTTTACATTTTTGCTCATCGTTTGATCAAAGATACAACTCTATATCCTGAGCCGTATCCTGAAACTGTTTTTGCAAATAACTTGAATAACGTATTTTCGACACACTTTTCTAGCACACTACCCCACTTAACTAATTTGATCACTAAATTGCTTCGGTAATTTTTGACCAAAACAATATCAAAGTAGTTTAGTCTATATTTATTTCATTCATATTCATACATTTCAATTTCGACCCCTTAAATTCATCATTCATTTCATGCCATTCAATACATTACATTTGACTTTTATAAATTTCACTTCATCACCAACGATCTGTTAAAACTCTACATAACTTATCATATCTTCTAAGAACTTGACGAGACCATAAAACGGGCTTTCGGAGGGTACCAAACATATGAAAACCAAAAAAAATCAGCGATATGGGGCCGCACATGCCGTCGCCGACGCCTGGCTCTGCCGTCGCCGACGGGGTCTAAAAATTGGCGTCGGCAAAAATCCTCCGTAGACAGGAGGTTAAGGCGTCGGCCGAAATGGGGGGGGGGGGGGTCGGCGACGTAGCAGACAGGTGTCAGCGATGGCTCGTCTGCTGCTGTTTCACTGCTTGCCTAGTTTTGGCTGTTCTAATCGTTTTCCGAGCTCGTTTTCCAACCATACGGGTCCTGGAACTTCCCGTATCACCCCCATTCTTACTCCCCCGCATACAAAATTTAAAAAAAAACTTATATCGTTAGCACATCATACATGCTTACATCTACCGTAAACTTAAACTTTTACCTCATGCGCGATCTTGGAGCGAACACACCTTCGAGCAAGCCGTCAGTTTGAGTTCGAGCACTCTAACTTGTGCTTGAATCCCTCAAACCTTGGCTCTGATACCAACTTAAAAAGCCCCTTTTCTCACACCCCAACCGATGGCGGAAACATCGGGGTGCGGCACTAAGCGTTCAGGTTGCTCATAAGTTTCCATAACACTAATAATTTCGATATAGATTAATCAAGTTTCATGATAACATTGTCTAAAACCAGACACCAGCCGAAATATAAGTATCAAATACAAATTCATCAAAATTGTTTCAAAGTTTCTAAGATTAATTAGGATGAGTTTCTAGCAGCATTCCTAGCATGTTTCTTGATCATAGCATCCTATCAGCCTGCAACATGTATTAAAATAAAGTCAGCACAAGAATGTACTGGCGAGTATACAAGTTTGAGTATATAGCATAATAGTTTAAAAATACTCATATCCATCATGTAAATGATAAAATAGTTTCAGCCATGCTAGTGTTCGCAGTCCAAGTGATAGCCCAAGTGTCCCGATGCTTTAACCACTTTCCCAAGAATCAAGGAAATCAAATAGAATCCTCCTAACAATACCCCCGAGAATAATGAGGAGGTGCATCTTCCTATAGCGCTACTATTATTAAGGCGGAACTACACACAAGGATTAAACGTTCACATAGCATAAATAATCAAGAATCAAGAATCCAAAAGTATCAAGTTCCACATTTACTGAGGATAGAGTTAGATTTCAATAGTTTCAAGTTTCATAGAATACATGTTGCATCCCAAAAATTTAAAACGGAAAGGGATCGAGTATACTCACAATGATTGCTTAACAGTAACACTGTTATTGGATCAAAGGGAGCTCTTAGGATTATCCTGATTAGAGTACAATAGATAAGCGTCGGGCCGAATAACGAGAATTGTGCAAAGTGTAGGATCGGTCACCTGATCGGATGGCCATCTGAATGGATGGTCATCCGGTCGGATGACTTATGTGATTCAAACTGATCGCCATTAGATTGGATGGTCACTCGTACGGATGGCCATTCGATCGAATGGTCATTCGATCCAAAGTTTGAGTGCTTCCCAAAATGATTCAACTTTCATACCAAGTGTTTATACCAAGTCATTCGATAGGATGGTCATCCGATCGGATGGCCGTTCGGTCGAATGACTCTTTGTGTGCAAGTTTCAAAGCTCAAGCTTCAGATTCAAAATAGTTCAAGTGTTGGAGGTTGTAAGGCACATGTCCTCCGATCAGATGGCCGTTCGGTCAGACGGTATAACAACCCTCCAAAATATTTCCGACACCCCTAATATAATTAGAATGTCCCAATATGTCCTAAAATACACCCCGTATACGAAAACAGGCCCCGAATACCTTTATTTTTATTAAAATTAAAAAACAAAAAACAAAATTTAGTGGGTCGTCGCGGGGCGCAACAGAGCCCTTGAGGGCCGTCGCAGGGCGCGAGCACCTGGCTACGGGGCCGCAACCTGAGCCGCCACATGTCCTCACGCCTGTTGAACCTGTCTCGTGACCGGGCAAGGCTATGCCCTAGACCTCCTACGTCGTGGGCCTCGAAGGCCCTGCCTTCCTTCGTCGCAGGGCGCGACGGACCTGTCGACCAGCCCTATACAAGGGGCCATCAACCTTCATTTTCAAAACACTCAATCTCTCGATCTCTCTCTCAATATTCTGAATAGAAATTATAATTACCGGGCATAATACCCCCTAATTAACGAAGTTCTACCTCGTTGTAAGTATCATAACCCCCGGTTACGTATTAGATACGCTGCCCGATTGATCTAGGGTTCTGTAACGACTGTCGTGGTTCTGCCCGATGTAGTCGTTGGAATGCCGTCTCGGGGAGGGTATTACTAATATAAATATTGGGTTATTATACTAACGCATGTGCATTTGTGTAATTAATATATAATCACCAGGAAATCCTAAAGGAAAACTCTAAGACAGTAAAGTGAGTAATCTTCTTTTTGTAAACCTTTTTGCAAACTGTTTTTACAAAACCTCAAATGATTTACATTATATTAAACAGTTATTGAGTATTTGTATTCTACAATTATCATCGGTATGTTGGGGTTTTGTATACAAAATTTGTTACTACACTGTGAGTAGTAACATGACCACACGTCGGGTTGACAGTACCGTGGGTGGTAATTAAAGTAGATGGAAACAAATGTAATTGCGCGACCGCCCTCAATACTGTAAAATGGTTTTACTTATCTTGATTAAACTGGGATTCACTCACCAGTATTTCCCACTGACAAAATGTTTTTAAACGCGTTTCAGGTAACAAAATGTGAAAGCCAAATAGAAGCCAGCTAGACAGCACTGAAGGCTTGGAAAAGTGGCAATAAAAGTTACCTAAATAAAGAGATGTTTTTATTTAAATAAAATAGGGTTTATCCCTATAAAAATTTGTGTACTGAAAACTTGGGTATTTCCCACGTGTTTAATATTATAAAAGTATGGTATTTTACTCTGATAAACTATTTCCTAACTACGATCCTGATGTAATTTCCGCTGCCAAACTGATAAAACATCGATACCACTGAAACTGGCCGCGGCCACCCGTTCCTGGGTAATTAGGGGATGGGGTTGCGACAGAAGGTGGTATCAGAGTTAAGCCACCGATTCAGCCACATAAGTGTTCTGCTGACAACAAGATATTATTCAATATGTTAGGAAATTATCTACGAAACTACGTGCATATCTATATATTATTGTTTTGTGTTATTTGACTATTTGTTAGTTTACAGTATGAGCGACCAAGGACCTTCAGACGCTTACCGTCAGTTGTCCAGCTCACCTAGGGACGAAGGCACCTCTTCACAGCCTACCCTCTCAGGGTATTCAGCTGACAATGAAGATGGGATATTCGTGTTCAAGGCCTAATCTGAAGAGCCATTCCCTCCTAAGAAAAGAGGATGGATCAACAGAGGAGTGCATGAACGTAGGAAAAGGATGAAAAAGTTATAACAGCAGCGAGCTTTAACAGCCGTTAAGAGAGAAACAGTTGCTCACACCCAGGATACTCTCAATAGGAGTCTAGCAAACTTTCATATCTTAGCAACTACAGCTGCAGACCCTAATCTAGAGCAACTCATAGCACCCCAACCATTACCACTGTTTCCCACACAACCAATGGAAATTGAAGTCAACTCAGAAAATCAAACCCCAATGTCTGATTTTGACCCCACTAAGATACCTAGAGTACCAGCACCCCATCCCTCAGACCCAGACTATGACCCGTGGTTTGACGACCATAGGGATTACCAGCAACGTTACCCAATACCAGAGGAACCCATGCCAAACCTAGCAGCTTACCCAAACCTGGACCCTCTAGATCCCTATTATGATAATGACCAATTCATCAGGGAAATTCTAGAGAACCCTTACCCTTACCAAGAACCGGTGCCCCAGTTCCCAAACCCAATACCAGCCCCTGCACCACCCATGAGCGCAGAAAATATGCAAGAACTCCGAACCTTTGGTGAGGAGATTTTAGAAGAAAGTGAAAGAATGAGGCAGAAAGGGGAACGACTCGTCTGGAAATATGACGAGCGTAATATGGACTTTTGGATGAACCCCTATCATTAGTAATAATAGTAATAATATAATAATAAATATATATATAATATGTGTGTATGTTTGAAAAAAATATCTAGACAATAGCTATGGATGCATAATAGTATTGTAATTTTAAATTCCAATTTCCAGTTTGTATTAGACGCATAATATATAAGAAAGAGTAAAAGTCGCAATGATATTGTCCTGTGATATTAATATGTGGTAAATGTTTGAAATTCAGATGGACAATGAAGTGAACCAGGAAAACCAGAATAACGATAACCAGAATAACAACGATAACCAGAATAACAATGATAACCCGAACAACAATAATAATGGAAACCAAGTGGATAATAGTGCCATCCAATACATAGTGTGATGTGCGCAAAATGCAACATATAAATTACATCAAATATGACATAAAACTAACCCTTTTTTAGTACTAATGTTGGAAAAAGTGTGTTTTTGTCTTCCTTTTTTATTTTTAGGATTAAATGAGCTCAAATAAACAAAAGAAGCAAAAAGGCAGCTAAATCTGGCATAAATACAAGAAAAGGAACAAACGTGGCATGCATGACCCCCCGACAGCATCTTCCCAAGCAAAATCAAGAAGACAGAAGGCTGAACACGCCCTGTGCTCAGTGAGCACGGGGGCGTGCCCAAGTGTCAACATAAAAGACAAAGCTGTAGAAGCTTCTATCACCCACCACGGGGCCGTGCTCAGCGGACACGGGGCCGTGGTCAACTCTAAGATTCGCAGAATCTGGGGAAATCTTGATAGTACAGATACGCTTCTGCACACGGGGGCGTGCCCAGCGGACACGGGGGCGTGGTCAACTAATGCAGACAAACTGCAATAAATGAAGAAAGAGAAGAAGGATGGACACGGGGTCGTGCCCAATGGACACGGGGCCGTGCCCAAGCTGCTGTTCAGGCTATAAATAGGGGTGCTTGGCTCATTTGCAAACCATCCCTTGGCACACCACCTCTCTCACACTTCACCCACCACCATCACAACACCATCATCCACCACCATCATCCATTGTCCATCATAGAGTGTGTGAGTCGTCTCGGGATCCAAGATTGATCGTAAGAGTTCTTGACAATCAAAGGCCATGTTTGCCTAAGTCTCTTACATCACTTGGTGAAGACAAGTGTCTAGTGTAATACTTTTTATTTTTAATCTTTTTGCACTTTTTACTTGGTTATGTATTAATGACTTTAATAACTAGTTTCTTATGTTGAAGGTGATTCTTCCTTATCGTTTATCCGTGGTGTCTTGGCATTATTTTACTGTCTATATAAAATAAAAGATTTTCACCATTCATATCTCCACGGTCTATATGGAGATATGTTGGCTACCTGGTCAGGGGTTAAGGGAACGGTTTGGTAAGAGTCTTGCCTTGTTCAGTGTATAGATCCTGCAAGGACCTGGGTCAAATTTAGTAGGACCTCCTTCAATACCCACCGGTATTGGATGGCGGGGGTCCAAACTCTTTGATCCCCTCATATGTAAGCTCCTATTAATACTTTAACCCGGCTACTTAGGACTGTATCCCTGCTGACTCAGACTACTTAGCCGAGGGTAACGTCACCTTCAAAATAGGGGCCTACCATAATATGCATTAATAACTTAATTAATTATCTTTCAATAATCCGACCCTTTAGGATTGTATCCTTGCTGACTCAAACTACTGGGTTGAGGGTAACGTCACCTTTAAAAGAGGGGCCTACTACAATAACTAAGATAATCTCTTAAAAAGTGCAAAAATGCGGAAATAATCAAAGGTTACACTAAACACGAGTTGGAGCCAAGTGATTCATCTTGTCTATCTGTTTTTACTTTTATTTTATTTTTCAGCATTTTAGTTAGTTTTTATTTTTCTAGTTTAAAACCTTTTTCTAACTTTTGATTTGATTAGACGTTGAGGATAAACCGGTACTAAAAGCTCTTGTGTCCTTGGACGACCTCTGTATCTTGCCAACACTATACTACGCTCACGATGGGTGCACTTGCCCATATGTGTGTTTGGTGTTAGTAAAATATCGTGTTTTCTAAATTTAAAACTTGACTAACGTGTAAAAAGGGGGCTTAAAATATACTTAAATATATATCACACCGCACGCGCATCAAGTTTTTTGGCGCCGTTGCCGGGGACACAAGGATTTTGAGAAAGCTTAAAATCGACGGCCTAATCAGGTTTTTAAAACCTTTTTAAAAACGCTCGCACATTTTTCTGCATTTTAGTTTAGTTTGCATTTACAGTAGCCTGAACACGGGGTCGTGCTCACTGAATACGCCCCCGTGCTCAACGAAATCAGTAACTTTAATTAAAACGCCCAGATACAGATTCTGTACACGGGGCCGTGTCCACTGAACACGGGGCCGTGTCCATCCTCTGTTTCCGTTTTCATTTTTGTTTGCTGGTCTAGAGACTTGGTTGTGGTCTGCTGAGTGATTCTTATGGATCAATACTCAGGAGGTTACAACTACAACTATGAGGAGGATGATTATAGGAGTAACTATTGCACTAATTATGGTGACCCGCACTCGGTTCAATATTGTGACTTATACCAACCATCCACTTCATACACCTACTATGAGGAGCCCAGGTACGAGCCATCAACTTCATACACATCCTATGAAGATCAAAGGTATGAACCTTCTCCCTCATACTCATATTTTGATGAACCAAGGTATGAGCCTTCTTACTCATACTTTGAGGAACCAAGATATGAGCCACCACCTTCATATACTTACTATGAGGAACCATGGCGTGAACAACCCACCTCATATGAGTACTATAAAGAACAAAATTACGACCCTTATCCATCATATACTCACAATGAAGAACAATGGTGTGAACCATCTACTTCATATGGGTATTATGAGGAACAAAGGATCGAACAACCGGATTCAAGCTTTGAAAATCCCGATCCTTATTCTATCACCGAAGTGACCGATAGGATATTAGAACACCTTAAAATTATCGAGCGCTACAAAAATGAATCTCGCGCAAGGGAAGAAGAGTCCCGCGCAAGAGAAGAATTAAAAAAGGAAGAGATAGTTGAAAGTGTGAAAATGGAAGAACAAATAAGTGAAAAACCAACACATGAGTTAAACAACGAAAAGGGTGAGTCCGTTAACGTTAAAATTCAAGAAGAGTCTAATTTTGAAGAAATTAATCTCTTGTCACCTTCTTTTGAAAATCATTGTTTAGTACCCACTCATGCAAAGTTTTTAAAAGAGTTAAACACTAACACTAAAATTGACGAAACAGTAAGCGTTAAGTTAACTAATGATCAAACCTCGTTAATAAAAGAAGACCCATTTGAAATCAACATTACACAGGTTCCATATTTTTTTCAAAATTCATTTATTAGTAATGCCACAATTGATAAAGATCTTTGTGTTAGCATAATGCCCAACTACATTTTCGAAAAATTAAGTATTAGTGATTTTTCTCCACTTCAAATACCCATTTTTCTATCTAATCGGAAAGTAATAAAATCAATCGGTGTAGTTGAGGATGTCTTGGTTCAAACTAATCAAATGGTAATCCCAACCGACTTTGTCATCCTCGATGACGCTCCTCTAGTGTTGGGACGACCCTTTGTAAAAACCCACGAAGCTTTGAAAAACCAGAAGTACAACAATCTATCAATTCAATTAGGGCATTTAAAAAGAGTGTCGATCTTGAGCGGTCAATGAAATATCCATTCGGCAATAATGACCCCCTAATTGAAGATGAAGATGAACCACCCGATACAAGTGAAAAGATTGACCACTTTGTTGAAGAAGAGGTCACCATAGAACAAACTTTTAAAGTTCTTGATCAAAATGAGCAACCAAATAAGGAGTCTCCTAAAGACCCACCTCTTGAGCTCAAAGAACTTCCAAAAGGTTTGGAATATGCTTTTCTAGACAAAGATGGTAAATCACCTGTTATTATTTCGTCTAAATTAAGTAGTTTAGAAAAAGAAAAATTAATTGATCTTTTGAGAAAACACAAAAATGCGATCGCTTGGAAACTTGTAGATATTAAAGGAACAAGTCCTTCCATCTGCACGCACAAAATTTTAATGAATGATGACTACAAATCGGTAATACAACCACAACGTCGAGTAAATCCAAATGTTCAAGAAGTGGTTAAAAACGAAGTCATCAAGTTACTTGACGCCGAACTTATTTACCCTATCTCCGATAGCCCGTGGGTAAGTCCCGTCCAAGTAGTTCCAAAGAAAGGAGGTATGACGGTAATAACTAACGAAAAGAATGAATTAATACCAACGAGAACCGTCACAGGATGGAGAGTATGTATAGATTTTAGACGATTAAATGAAGCAACGAGGAAAGATCACTTTCCTTTGCCCTTCATTGATCAAATGTTAGAAAGATTATCTGGTCATAAATTTTACTGTTTCTTAGATGGTTTTTCAGGTTACTTTTAAATCCCGATAGCACCCGAAGACCAAGAAAAGACAACCTTCACATGTCCCTATGGAACTTTTGCTTATCAAAGCATGCCATTCAGTCTATGTAATGCCCCCGCAACCTTCCAACGTTGCATGGTAGCCATCTTCCATGACATGATAGAAAAGACAATGGAAGTCTTCATGGACGACTTTTCTATCTTTGGGGATTCATACGACCAATGCCTCGATAACCTTGAACGAATGCTATCCCGATGTGAGGAAACTAACCTCGCCCTTAATTGGGAAAATGTCATTTCATGGTAACGGAGGGAATAGTACTCGGTCACAAAATCTCAAGCGAAGGAATGGAGGTTGATCGAGCAAAAATAGACACTATTTCTCGATTACCACCCCCATCCTCCGTTAGAGCTATCAGAAGTTTCCTAGGGCATGCCGGATTTTATAGGCGGTTTATCAAAGACTTTTCTAAAATTTCAAGACCTCTAACAAAATTACTTGAAAAAGATGCCCCTTTCATCTTTGACAAGGATTGCAATTAAGCATTTATAACCCTAAAGGAAATGCTAGTTAATGCACCTATCATGATAGCGCCTGATTGGAAACTTCCTTTCGAAATCATGTGCGATGCAAGTGACTTTGCAGTTGGAGCTGTCTTGGGACAAAGAAAAGAAAAGCATTTTCACCCAATTTATTATGCTAGTAAAACACTTAACGATGCACAAGAAAATTACACAACAACTGAAAAAGAATTACTAGCTGTGGTATTTGCTTTTGATAAATTTCGTTCTTATCTTGTTCTTTCTAAAATAGTAGTCTATACAGATCATGTAGCCATTCGATATCTCTTCAAAAAGCAGGACGCAAAACCACGTTTGATTCGGTGGATTTTACTCCTCCAAGAATTTGATATTGAAATCAAAGACAAAAGAGGAGCTGAAAACACCGCAGCGGTCATCTTTCACGCCTTGAAGACCCAGCTTTGGAGGCAACCAGGGATGAGCAAATCAACGAGAAATTTCAAACGGAGTCCCTAGAAATGGTGGATTACAAAGAAGAACCATGGTACGCCGACTATGCTAACTACCTAACTAGCGGTATAGTCGCAAAAGGTTGGCCACATCATCAAAGAAAAAAATTATTTGCTCATGTAAAACATTATTTTTGGGAAGATCCATATCTTTTCAAAATGTGTGCCGACCAACTCATCCGACGATGCGTACATGGTAGCGAAGCACTAAGAATTCTCCACCATTGTCAAGATGGTCCATACGGAGGACATCATGGTTCTGCTAGTACTGCACGAAAGGTATTTGATTCAGGATTTTATTGGCCAACCATTTACAAAGAAGCCCAAAGTCTTGTCAAGGCATGTGATGCTTTCCAAAGAACAGGTAATATTTCTTCCAAAAACGAAATGCCACAAAATGACATTCTTGTTTGTGAAATTTTTGATGTGTGGGGACTCGACTTTATGGGACCTTTCCCACCGTCAAAAGGAAACAAATATATACTTGTGGCAGCAGCAACAACAAGGTAACAACAAAGGGTATTTTCAATGTGGTGCTGAGGGCCATTTCAAGAAAGACTACCCCCAGCTAAATCAAAACCAGAACAACAACAATCAGGGGAATGGAAACGACAATGGGGGGAACAACAATGGTAATGGGGCAAGGGGTCGTGTATTCGTGATTGGTCAGGGTGATGCAAGGAACGATCCCAACGTTGTGATGGGTAAGTTTCTTCTGGATGATTTCTTTGTTAATGTTTTATTTGATTCGGGTGCCGATACTAGTTATGTGTCCTTAAAAGCTAGCCAAATGCTTAAGCGCACTCCAACACTTTTGAACACCAAACACACGGTAGAACTAGCAAACGGTAAAAGTCTTGAAGCCACACACGTAGTTAAAGGTTGTAACCTCGTCTTAGCTGGTCAGACTTTCTCTATCGATCTCATCCCTATCACACTTGGTAGTTTCGACGTCGTTATTGGGATGGATTGGCTATCTCATCATCAAGCGGAGATTGTTTGCAAGGAGAAAATCGTCCGCATTCCTCGTTCTGGTGAAGAACCTCTCGTGATTCATGGCGACAAGAGTGGTGCTGTCGTAGGCATTATCTCTTTCCTTAAGGCCCAGAAGTGTTTGCGAAAGGGCCACACTGCCATTCTGGCACTCGTTACTGACACGTCAACGGAAGAGAAGAGAATTGAAGACATTCCTATTGTGCACGACTTTCCTGAGGTATTTCCTGAGGAATTACCTGGTCTTCCGCGTCATCGTCAAGTTGAGTTTCAAATCGAGCTAGCTCCTGGAGCAGCACCAGTAGCTCGAGCACCTTATCGCCTAGCTCCATTAGAACTTGAAGAACTGTCCACACAATTACAAGAACTCTTGGAAAAGGGTTTCATACGTCCTAGCTCTTCGCCTTGGGGAGCTCCAGTGTTATTCGTAAAGAAGAAAGACAGTACCTTCAGAATGTGTATTGACTACCGCGAACTCAACAAGGTGACCGTGAAGAATCGTTATCCTCTCCCACGTATAGACGACTTGTTCGACCAGCTGCAAGGATCGAGTTATTACTCTAAGATTGATTTGAGATCGGGATACCACCAGCTGAGATTCCGACATGAGGACGTCTCCAAAACAGCATTCAGAACTCGCTACGGCCATTACGAGTTTATGGTCATGCCTTTCGGGTTGACGAATGCACCAGCGGTCTTCATGGATCTCATGAACCGAGTGTGCAAGCCTTAACTGGATAATTTTATCATTGTGTTCATCGACGATATCCTGATCTATTTGAAAAGTCAGGAGGAGCACGAGCAGCATCTACGACTTATGGTGGAACTTCTTCGAGTAGAGCAACTGTATGCTAAATTCTCGAAATGTGACTTCTGGCTTCGCGAAGTCCACTTTCTAGGCCATGTGGTAAACAAGGATGGGATTCATGTGGATCCATCCAAGGTTGACTCGATTAAGAACTGGCCTGCACCCCGCACACCAACAAAAATCCGCCAATTCCTGGGTTTGGCAGGGTATTACAGAAGGTTTATCAAGGATTTCTCAAAGATTGCGCAACCTCTCACTTCACTGACTCAGAAAGGTGTCACCTATCGTTGGGGTGATGCACAGGAGTCCGCATTTCAGCACTTGAAAGACAGACTTTGTAGCGCGCCTATCCTCTCATTGCCTGAAGGCACAGAAGATTTTGTGGTTTACTGCGACGCTTCCATCCAAGGACTTGGTTGCGTGTTAATGCAATGTGATAAGGTCATTGCCTACGCATCGCGCCAACTTAAGGTTCACGAAAGGAACTACACTACTCATAACCTGGAACTGGGAGCAGTTGTTTTTGCGCTTAAGATATGGAGACATTACCTGTACGGTACCAAGTGCACCATTTACACCGATCACAGGAGTCTCGAGCATATCTTCAAGCAAAAGGAGTTAAACATGCGTCAACGTCGATGGGTCGAGCTCTTGAATGATTACGAATGCGCGATCAAGTACCATCCGGGCAAGGCCAATGTGGTGGCCGACACCCTCAGTCGAAATGATACTATACCTAAGAGTGTACGTGCGTTACAGCTTACCATCTAATCTAGTCTTCCTGCTTAGATTCGTGATGCTCAGGTTGAAGCATTGAAAGCAGAAAACATCAGGGCTGAGTCCTTGCGAGGATCGAGGCAGCGGCTAGAACAAAAGGAAGACGGCGCTTACTATGTAACAGGGCGCATCTGGGTTCCACTTTATGGAGACTTACACGAGCTTGTGATGGATGAAGCACATAAGTCTCGTTACTCGGTACATCCTGGTTCGGATAAGATGTACCACGATCTCAAGACTACGTATTGGTGGCCTGGTATGAAAGCCAACATAGCAACCTACGTTAGCAAATGTTTGACTTGTGCGAGAGTCAAGACTGAATATCAGAAACCATCAGGCCTACTTCAACAACCAGAGATCCCGAAGTGGAAATGGGAGCAAATTTCCATGGATTTCGTTACTGGCCTGCCTAGATCTCAACGCGGAAACAATACCATTTGGGTGATCATGGATCGACTGACCAAGTCTGCACATTTTCTGGCTATCAAGGAAACGGATAGGTTTTCTACTCTAGCATACATTTACCTAAAGGAAGTAGTATCAAGGCACGGAGTGCCAACCTCCATCATTTCTGATCGTGACGCGCATTTTACTTCTGAACTGTGGCAAGCTATGCACAAGTCTTTTGGCTCACGTTTAGATATGAGCACGGCATACCATCCACAGACGGATGGGCAATCTGAACGCACCATCCAGACCCTTGAAGACATGCTTTGGGCATGTGTAATCGACTTTGGTAATGGCTGGGAGAAGCACCTCCCGTTAGTGGAGTTTTCGTATAACAACAGCTACCACACCAGCATCCAGGCCACTCCATTCGAGGCATTGTACGGACGAAAGTGTCGATCGCCTCTCTGTTGGGCAGAAGTTGGTGACAGTGAAATCACAGGCCCAGAACTTGTAGTAGATACAACCAAGAGAATTGCTCAGAAACGGCAATGAATGGCGGCAGCTCGTGACCATCAGAAAAGCTATGCTGATAAGCTAAGAAAACCACTCGAGTTCCAGGTTGGGGATCGAGTGCTTCTCAAAGTCTCACCTTGGAAAGGTGTAGTTCGTTTTGGCAAACGAGGCAGACTCAATCCGCGTTATGTCGGACCATTCGAAATCATTGAGAAAATTGGCAAGGTCGCCTACAGGTTGAATCTACCTGAAGAACTCAGTGGAATTCACAACGTATTCCACGTGTCAAATCTGAAGAAGTGTCTGTCAGATGAGACCCTCATAGTTCCCTTAAAAGAGCTCACTATCGACGACCAGCTGCGATTCGTCGAAGAACCAGTAGAGATTAAGGATCGAGATGTTAAGATCCTCAAGCGTACCAGGATACTTCTCGTCCGAGTTCGTTGGGATTCACGTCGTGGCCCAGAGTATACCTGAGAACGAGAAGACCAAATGAAACTCAAGTATCCCCAGCTATTTAAGAAAAGTGCAACCACTACTGAGGCTGAAGCTACTGCGGAATTTCGGGACGAAATTCCAAACCAACGGGGGATGATGTGACACCTCAGGAAAACCAGGAAACCAACGCAACTTAACTAGCTTCCTCAGTAACCACGAGTTAAATTTCGGGACGAAATTTTCTTAACAGGGGGAGAATGTGACAACCCTCATAATTCCATGTACAATTTATTAGTGATAATTAAAGTGCTTGATGACTGTGCTGAATCATTTAACTGCTCTCTGATTTCTGTGTTATACTTACATGTGCTTGTTAACATACTAGTAGTATACAGAAAAGTTACTAAATAGTCCGTTATTCTTTCCTGAGTGTTGAGAATTAAAATGATTACAGAAATATATATATAGGACACTAAACGGATTAATTAAGCACTCTAACGGAACAGTATCAAACCGAACAACCGGACACTACCTGGAATACCAAAATATTGTTAAACACATTGTTTTTTTTGTTGTTTTTTTTTATTTTTCTAAGCTAGTTAGGATCCCCGAATACCCTAACACACTACATATTACATAACACACTTGAACCCCTAACTAAATCACTTAACTTCCAACTAAACCAAACTAACAACCATTGAAACACAACTAGACACCCCCCCCCCCATGTAAATGGTTCAAAGGGTGGCCCCCACCCATGATTTTTCTTGAATTAAAAATTGGATCTTGTTGGGTATTTAGTAAACATGTGAACCAATGGATACAAGGGTGTTGGAGGTTTATCTATAAATCCACTAGATCATCATAACCTCATTCTCATCTTCACCAACAACTTTCCTTCCCTCTTCCTCTCCTCTTGTTCAGCCGAAACCAAGCACACCCACCATCATCACCTTCAAGTCTCTTTCAAACAAATCTACATACATCCAAGGGTGCTAGAGATCATACAAGCAAGCTTGGTGTGTTCGGAAGCTCAAGGACCACTCTTGTTTTCTTTTATCCACCACTTTTCTACTCTTGAACTTCCTTAGTCTTGAACTAGTGGTAAGAACTTAGATCCTTGCTTCTTACATCTTGTTTAGGTGGTTAAAGATGTGTAGTGATCAAAATGATAAGAAACTCTAACGAACCTTAAACAAGTCTTGAACATAAACTAGTCTAGTGATGAAGTGATGTTAATATGATGTTGTTATGATTCTTGTTGATTTCCTGATAATTTGCTGGTTAATATTGATGTTTGATGTTGTTGTGATCACTAAACATGTTAACGGAATCAATCGAACATGCGTTAGAAGGTAGGGAACTAAAACAGAAAGTTGGTTGGTGTTTACAGCCAACTTCAGTTGGCAGTAACCAGACCGTAACTTAACGAAAAATGTATTTTATGAAGTCTAGATTTATGTATTATGAAATACGGTTCTAATGGCACTGGAATCATAATTTTTGGACTTCGTTTACTATTTTTAAAGTGTCGATTTGTAACAGCAGCTAAAGCTGCATTTTTGCTGCTGAAAATATGTGTTCTGTTTTCTGTCATAACTTGAATTCTGTGTAAAGTTAGATCATGAAATTTGTATTTTAGATGACCACCGATGTATTTGTAATTATCTCATTGGAATTTCGTAAATCGGACTCTCGATGAATTTTAAATAAATTATTCCGTGGACTGCAGTCAGAAAACGATAAATCTGATTTCAGTCCGGAAAATGAATTTTTACAAAATATTGGTAATGAATTGGATCCCGATATTTTTACATAATAATATTTGGATCGTTTAAGATATTCGGTAAAAATTTGGGAATTTTTGGAATAAGGTAAATATTTTATTAAAATCCCCGAAAACAGCCCAGTTGTGAATATAAAAGCTGAAATGACATAAGTCGTAATTGAGTGTCTAAATGTCGAGTATGTTATCTGAGGATGATCTAACATGTTATATGTCAATGAAAGTAACATGTACAATATCATATGCTTGTTCTTGAGTAGCTATAGGTGGAATGTTTATATGAGCGTGAAATATTAAAGTGTGTACATGTTATATGGTAGAAGTAATGTGTAAATAAATCGTACGTAGGATACGTGTTATGCATGAGAAACTGATTGTTATCCGTACCTTATTAGGACATGATTGACTGACCTTGACTGTTAACTATATTTGAGAATCTAACCGAGCAAACCGAGGTGAGTTCACACTTTTCTACAAAGCATGGTAAATTCCCGGTGGGAATGGGAATGTGTTCAGGAATAGGGATTCCTCGTCCTTTGGGACGCGTTCAGGAATGTGAATTCCTCGTCCTTGGGACGTACTTAGACTTACTGGACTAGAACTCTATCAGCGAAGTCCCTCCCTTTTTGTATCGACTTAATCGCCGAGACTATGGCGAGCGGGTCATTAGTTAATAGCGCTATTAGGTTTAACAAACCTCACACTGTGTCAGTCGGATGAGTGTGTACTAATGGGCTATGGCACGTCGGTGATGATAGACACCGACGCTAGGGAACAATTAATTTTCGTTAGTAGTCGATATGATAAACGAGTCCGGTAGTTTAAATAATGGGGTAGCCCCCACGGCCGGAGTGCCGGGCTGGATAACCAGGGAAGGTGGACATGGGATGGTTAACTAATAAACGTTTTCGAACGATGGGGTAACCCCCACGGCTGGATAGCTGAATGAGATTAAACTACGTTTTTGGAAACAACTCTAAAATGGACAACCAACCGTGAACTCACTCAACTTTGTTGTTGACTCGTTGCTACATGCTTTGCAGGTCGGTAGATGCTATGGAGCTTGCTCATGGAGGTGGTCGTTGTGGGATGCGAACTGATATATCCCGTACTTAATAAATAAACTTTATGAACTTATGAAACTTATGTTTGGGTTTTTAAACTTATGAACCACGAATTTGTGTTTTGGTTTAACGTCTTATGCGTCCGCTGATTTAATTGAACTTGGTTAACTTCCTTTTGGTCACCAATCGTATTGTGGTTGGTTTTATTTACCTAATTATGTTGTTCAATATGATTGGTGGCTCGATCCTGGTCATGTCACGCCTCAAAGCGGTGATGCTCCGCATGGTGGATTTTGGGGGTGTGACAACCTAGCTAGCGGTATAGTCGCAAAAGGTTGGCCACATCATCAAAGAAAAAAATTCTTTGCTAATGTAAACCATTATTTTTGGGAAGATCCATATCTTTTCAAAATGTGTGCCGACCAACTCATCCGACGATGCGTACATGGTAGCGAAGCACGAAGAATTCTCCGCCATTGTCATGAAGGTCCATACGGAGGACATCATGGTGCCGCTAGTACTGCACGAAAGGTATTTGATTCAGGATTTTATTGGCCAACCATTTACAATGACGCCCAAAGTCTTGTCAAGGCATGTGATGCTTGCCAAAGAATAGGTAATATTTCTTCCAAAAACGAAATGCCACAAAATGGCATTCTTGTTTGTGAAATTTTTTATGTGTGGGGACTCGACTTTATGGGACCTTTCCCACCGTCAAAAGGAAGCAAATATATACTTGTGGCAGTAGATTACTTGTCTAAATGAGGCCGAGGCACTTCCAACAAATGATGGAAGAGTCGTGGTAAGATTTCTGAAAAAATTATTCTCTCGTTTTGGTACACCTAAAGCATTAATAAGTGATAGAGGTACCCATTTTTGCAACCATCAACTTGAAATTTTTTTAACAAGATATGGGGTCTATCACAGAGTCTCAACAACATATCACCCTCAAACAAACGGACAAGCCGAAGTGACTAATAGAGGTTTAAAACGAATACTTGAAAAAACCGTAGGGTTAAATAAAAAGAATGGGCCGATAAATTAGATGATGCTTTATGGGCTTTTCGAACTGCTTATAAAACAACAATAGGTACACCCCATATAAGCTCGTCTATGAAAAAAGTTGTCATTTTCCAGTAGAAATAGCTCACAAGGCCTACTGGGCAATTAAAAATGTAAACTTAGATTTAGAATTTGCCGGTAGAAATCGATTTTGTCAGTTAAATGAATTAGATGAACTTAGGAATTATGCATACTCAAACTCCGAAATTTATAAGGAAAGAATGAAAATTTTGCATGACAAACATATTAAACCTAATGAATTTCGAGTAGGAGATCAAGTTCTTTTGTTTAATTCACGACTTCGACTATTCCCTGGTAAATTAAAGTCTAGGTGGTCAGGACCTTTGTCCATCACCCACATTTTCCCACACGGTGCAGTAGAAATTAAATCTCGGAATGGAATTCCATTCAAAGTTAATGGCCAACGGCTAAACCTCTACCAAGGATTTATTGAGGATGAAGAGGAAGAAATCTCGCTTCAAACGGTCGAAGAATAAAAGCATCAACATCATACCTGGTAAGTTACGAACAAACGGGACGACATCTTAATCGGTAAGTCTTCTAACCAAGTTTTGGGAAACAAGGGCACTCACACGAGAACTTATCGTTAAAAAAAATAAATTTTGCTCGGCACTGGGCCGTGTCCGCGCGACTGTCGGGATAAAACCCCCTTTTCATAACAGTTACTTCATTCCACACGCCCCGTTTCCCCGAAAACTCTCTGGTTCAGTCGATTTTTCTGCAAGATTTCGACGTCTCCTCTACTTCTAACAACCTCAAGGTATGATTCTATCATCATTAGTAGTTAGATTAAGCATTTGCATGTAGTTTTAACATCAAAAATTTGGTGAAAAATCTAGGGTTCTTGAACTTCATCCGGATCGAACCTCAAATTTTTGCATAAATCTGTTAGCATTAGTTTAGATTAATGTTATAGGAAGTAAATCCACTTGTATTGTTCATAGATTCGCCCGATTTCTCACAAAAACCCTTGTTTTTTAACCGAAAAAGATAAAATTGAAGGGGTAAACGGTTTGTTTTGGGAAAATTCATTTTCGGGGGAAACCGCACCTACTGGACCAAAAATTTTCAAGTTTTCGAAACCGGGTCGAAAAATGAAGTTTTTGAGTAACAGTCGCCTGGACACGGGGTCGTGTCCGCTGAACACGGGGCCGTGTCCAGCTCGCTGTTTTCAGTTTTGTCTCAAAATTTCACTGTTTCGTGCTAAATTTTGGTGTATTCTTTCAGATGTCAAAGAAATTCACAAGGTTCAATGCAAATGAGCTCGATGCTAGGGCAAGATACGATGTGCTTCGAACCAGACCGGAGGAATACCCAAGACAAGTGTGCACAGATCTTTTGGGATTAGTGAACCAATGGGACCGCTTCAACAACCTAGTCACCGGGCCGCTGAGAGTCTCCCTTACTACTCGCCTTCGCTCGGTCCCCGAATATACTCTGGAATTCTATAGCACATTCGTGTTCAACTCAAGGTGCGACCCCTTTGACAATGAGGGGGCAGAATTCAGATGTGGGGGAACCAAGTACTCAATTTCGATGGCACATTTTGGGTCAATGGTGGGGTTGTATGCGGAAGAAGATGCGGGTTATGAAGAAAACACCGGAGAAGTGCGAGAGTTGGATGAAAACGAGCGCCAAGCCGCTTGTGCTCAGATTGGTGAAGGGCACTACAACCCGAGCAGCACTAAGAGCACTAAGCTGAGGGACCCACTTTACCGTTACATCCATAGGGTCCTCACTTACTCTCTTAGCCAAAGGCATGACAGTAGTGGCGTTGTTGGGTTGAGAGATCTGGTGGTCCTTCATTGCATTCATAACCGCAGACACCTCGATGTTCCGTTCCTCCTGCTCCGCAACATGCATTTGAACCAGCTTGCTACTCCACCAACCCCTATCTTCTTCGGGGGGTGGATTTACCGTCTCTTCAAACACTTCGTGAACATGCCTCGGTCTTTCCGAAAGAGCCCATGGTCGGGAAGAGTGGACATACACATCTGCCGCTCCATGAACTTGATCTATGAAGTTAAAGACGGATCGGTTAGCTTCCAACGGGTCCAAGGACATGCATGGAACCCGCAAAAGGCACTCGTCCTTCACGCTCCACAGTTTCAAAACCCTCCTCAGTACCAGTACCAGCCCCACGGTGATCCGGGCCAGTCCTCCTCACAAGGAGGCGGTTTTCCTAACTTCCAAAGTTTACATGATTTGTTGCAGGAAAACCTCATGTGCACCAGGAACACCTACAACATGGCAAGCAACACGTACACCCGGGTCGGAGCAATTGAGAGAAATATCTCCGATATTCAGGATGACATCGGGAACATCCGGGAGTACATGGCGGGGCACGGAGGAGGAGGTGATGATGATGAGGACGAGGACATGGACAAGGCAGGTGGAGAAGAGGCAGGAGCAGCTGGTAGGAGGTCCCACAGGTTAACCCTTTCTTATCTTGAACAATTTCCGGCCTGCGTGCCATGTGTTGAACAATTTACTTTCCTTTAACTCTTATATTTTCTGTATTTTCTTTTCTTTTTTAACTTTGTGATGTGGATGTTGAACTATGGTAATTTAGGATGTTTGCTATGGTTTGGTGTAGTGTTTATTGATAAAACAGGTACATACGAGGCTTAGAGCACTAAACATTAGTGCTACTAAAGCCTGGACAGGAAAACCAGAGCCAGAAACTTGTTTTTCACCTTTGCAAATTCTCTACACGGGGTCGTGTCCAGCCGACACGCCCCCGTTCCCATTGCCCAGACCTGCTGTTTGTTTTATTCTGTAGACTTTTGCTAGACACGGGGTCATGCCCAGTGGACACGCCCCTGTGTCCACCTTCTGTAAGTTTTCGTTACTGGCACTCTGAACACGGGGTCGTGTCTATCGTACACGGGGCCGTGTCCAGACGCCCAGTAACATAAAATTTTGTTTTTTCACACCTTTTTATACATTCAATCGACCTAAAAACTAATTTTTGGGACACATTGAGGACAATGTGTAATTTAAGTGTGGGGGGGGGGGGATGCTAAAACCTTGAATCTTGCAAGTCCTAATTACAAGCCTTACACAAAACTCTATTGGAACCGCTAATCACCCCAAATTTTTTTCAAAAATTTTTCATTTTTTTTCCTTGTCTAGGTTTAATTTAGGAATTTCATGTTCATAAAAGGTTTTATTTTTACAAATTTACAACCGATAGCGTCGTGATGAAAAGAACCAACATAAGAAAATTATGAAACGGCATGACAAGTTTAGTTAAAATTTGATTATATATACTTGATCACATAAAAACTCATTCCCACAAAAGTGAGTTTTGAGCCTTTATTGAGCATACAAATACATATCTTTAAACTAAATGCTCATTTTCCGTTTCTTGTGTGAATAGCTGCTTGGTTCTTACAACTCTAGAACTTGCCACGACGATACATTCCCGGTCCTTTCCAACTTAAACCCGAGTAAGTAAATGATAGAGGCATTAGGACTAACCCTTTTTATTTCTACACTTTTTTTTACCACCTACCAAAAATCCCCCTAGTTAACCCCTTTGAGCCTAAACCTTTTCATTTCTTAACCCAAACAAAACACTCTTTCACCCACCAAAACCTTTTTATTTTTAACCCTTTGTTTTAGTATCAAGCTCGGTTTTTTCTTATGACTTTTGAAAAAAAAAATATGTTGATGATGAAGCAAAAGAAAAATAAACAAACAAGTTTATCAAAAATAACTTTTTTTGAATAATGGCTTCATCAAAATAAATCTCAAAAAAAAAATAATAATAAAAAGTCTTACCTAAACCGACGCTTTTTACGCTTTTTCGCCCTTTTACTAACCACTAACCCAACCACCTACCTTTAACCCAAGCCTAACCCTTCACCCAAAAGTCCTCTTGATATTTACAAAGGTATATAGTTAAAAAGGAGGAGGATTGATTGCTTGACAAGCTTATGGTAGGAGTAAGTTCCATGCCGCTCTCGAGTGATTCACTAAAATACATCTTCGGCCGAGTGTTGAGTGATCCCCCCGTGAGGTATGTGAACTTGTATATAAGTGGAATTTTAAAAAGGCATGTTATGCCCTAATAAGTAGTTTATCTTATGTAATGTTTTTAATAAATCATGAGGAATAGGATTGTAAATAAATAAAAATAAAACTTAATAAAAAATCTTGGAAATCCCGACACTCTATGACAAGCCCAAAAACCTTCTCTTCTACCCATTCCATTTGGGAGTGTAAAGCCACATTATAAAGAGTTTTGCTTGAGGACAAGCAAAGATTCAAGTGTGGGGGTATTTGATGTGCGCAAAATGCAACATATAAATTACATCAAATATGGCATAAAACTAACCCTTTTTTAGTACTAATGTTGGAAAAAGTGTGTTTTTGTCTTCCTTTTGTATTTTCAGGATTAAATGAGCTCAAATAAACAAACGAAGCAAAAAGGCAGCTAAATCTGGCATAAATACAAGAAAAGGAACAAACGTGGCATGCCTGACCCCCATACAGCATCTTCCCAAGCAAAATCAAGAAGACAGAAGGCTGAACACGCCCCGTGCTCAGTGAGCGCGGGGGCGTGCCCAAGTGTCAGCATAAAAGACAAAGCTGTAGAAGCTTCTATCACCCACCATGGGGCCGTGCTCAGCCGACACGGGGCCGTGGTCAACTCTAAGATTCGCAGAATCTGAGGAAATCTTGATAGTACATATACGCTTCTGCATACGGGGGCGTGCCCAGCGGACACGGGGGCGTGGTCAACTAATGCAGACAAACTGCAATAAATGAAGAAAGAGAAGAAGGATGGACACGGGGTCGTGCCCAATGGACACGGGGTCGTGCCCAATGGACACGGGGTCGTGCCCAAGCTGCTGTTCAGGCTATAAATAGGGGTGCTTGGCTCATTTGCAAACCATCCCTTGGCACACCACCTCTCTCACACTTCACCCACCACCATCACAACACCATCATCCACCACCATCATCCATTGTCCATCATAGAGTGTGTGAGTCGTCTCGGGATCCAAGATTGATCGTAAGAGTTCTTGACAATCAAAGGCCATGTTTGCCTAAGTCTCTTACATCACTTGGTGAAGACAAGTGTCTAGTGTAATACTTTTTATTTTTAATCTTTTCGCACTTTTTACTTGGTTATGTATTAATGACTTTAATAACTAGTTTCTTATGTTGAAGGTGATTCTTCCTTATCGTTTGTCCGTGGTGTCTTGGCATTATTTTACTGTCTATATAAAATCAAAGATTTTCACCATTCATATCTCCATGGTCTATATGGAGATATGTTGGCTACCTGGTCGGGGGTTAAGGGAACGGTTTGGTAAGAGTCTTACCTTGTTCAGTGTATAGATCCTGCAAGGACCTGGGTCAAATTTAGTAGGACCTCCTTCAATACTCACCGGAATTAGATGGCGGGGGTCCAAACTCTTTGATCCCCTCATATGTAAGCTACTATTAATACTTTAACCCGACTACTTAGGACTGTATCCCTGCTGACTCAGACTACTTAGCCGAGGGTAACGTCACCTTCAAAAAAGGGGCCTACCATAATATGCATTAATAACTTAATTAATTATCTTTCAATAATCCGACCCTTTAGTATTGTATCCTTGCTGACTCAAACTACTGGGTTGAGGGTAACGTCACCTTCAAAAGAGGGGCCTACCACAATAACTAAGATAATCTCTTAAAAAGTGCAAAAGTGCGGAAATAATCAAAGGTTACACTAAACACGAGTCGGAGCCAAGTGATTCATCTTGTCTATCTGTTTTTACTTTTATTTTATTTTTCAGCATTTTAGTTTGTTTTTATTTTTTCTAGTTTAAAACCTTTTTCTAAATTTTGATTTGATTAGACGTTGAGGATAAACCGGTACTAAAAGCTCTTGTGTCCTTGGACGACCTCAGTATCTTGCCAACACTATACTACGCTCACGATGGGTGCACTTGCCCATATGTGTGTTTGGTGTTAGTAAAATTTCGTGTTTTATAAATTTAAAACTTGACTAACGTTTAAGAAGGGCTTAAAATATACTTAAATATATATCACACCGCACACACATCATAGTGGCACAAGGGATTATAGACGCAATGCCATATATTATTAAAACGGTTAAGGACGCGGATAATAAAAGTAACAATGGTAGTAAGCGACCTACTGAACCAGAACACAGCATAAACAATGGACCCATACTTCAAGTGCCCATTCCCAAAAGAAGAAGAACCATGTCTTATGCTTGTTCTTATAAGGAATTCTGGTCTTGTAAACCAATAGAATTCTCGGGCAATGAAGGACCCATTGCAACTCTACGCTGGATAGAAAAGACTGAGGCAGTCTTAAAAATAAGCAAGTGTGCGGAAGAGGATAAGATAATGTTTGCTTCCAATCTGTTTAAGAACTCAGCCTTAGAATGGTGGAACACTATCCTCCAGTCTAGGGGAAGTGAGAGGGTTTATAATATGGAATGGGAAGAATTTAAGAACATGGTGGAAAGGAAATTATGCCCTCCCAATGAAAAGGAACAAATAGCAAATAAATTCTTAAACCTTAGAATGACTGGAGTAGATAGTAAGGGCTACACTAAGTTATTCTTTGAATATGCTAGAATAGTGCCAACCCTTGCATCACTAGAACCAGTATTAAAATCCCGTTACATATGGGGATTAATCAGTGAAATTAGGCATGTAGTCAAGGCAGCTAGACCCCAAACTATAGAAGAAGCTGTAGAACTAGCAAATACCTTGACTGATGAATTAGTACGTACACGAGAAGAGGATCAGAGGAGGAACCTAGCTCAAAGGCTTACCCAGGAATTTCGCTACGGTAATTCCAACCGTTGGAAAAATGTAGGTTCGACCTCTGTACCCTACTGTAAAGCCCGCAAGAAGAAGCATTCAGGAAGATGCTCCACTTACTGCAATTTCTACAAGATGCCAGGACACAATGAAGAAGATTGTAGGAAGAAACCGAGTAATGGAGTATGCTTCAACTGTGGAGAAAAAGGTCACATCAAGCCGAACTGTCCGAAACTAACTCCAGGCATGGGCAACAAGAATACTAAAAATGCTAGAGCATTTGTGCTGACTGCAAAAGAAGCTAAAATGATCCCGGACGTGATAACTGGTATGTTTTTAGTTAATGATGTTTTTGCTAAAGTATTATTTGACTCTGGTGCAAACCAAAGTTTTATTAATACTTCATTTTTCAAACTTCTCAACCAACCATTAACTAAACTCCCACAAGAATATCTAGTAGAAACAGCAAATGGAGAACCCATTAAGATTTCCAAAATCTTGCAGGAAGCAAGAATAGAATTTTTAAATCAAAAATTTATTGCAAACCATTACCCAATGAATCTGGCAGGATTTGATGTCGTATTAGGAATGGATTGGTTAATAGTCAATAAAGCTAGTATTCTATGTGAGCAAAAGTCAATCCAAGTAAATTCACCAAGAGGTGAAAAGATCACAATTAAAGGAGATAAGTCGCCTAGATCCACAAAATTCATCTCTGTAGTAAAGACGACTATCTATGTAAGAAAAGGATCATTAGTGTATTTGATTTCCGTAATCATTAATACTAAAGGAAAAGAACTGAAGATATTCCAGTAGTATCCCAGTTTTCGGATGTGTTTCCAGAAGAATTACCAGGATTACCACCAGACATGGAAGTCAAATTCAGAATCCATCTGCTAGCAGGAACAACACCAATTGCCAAAGCACCTTACCGTTTGGCTCCAACGGAAATGCAGGAATTAAAGAAACAATTAGACGAATTGTTGGAAAAAGGATTCATACAGCCAAGCTCATCGCCATGGGGAGCACCGATCTTATTTGTTAAAAAGAAAGATGGGTCAATGCGAATGTGCATTGATTACCGTGAATTGAACAAAGTCATGATTAAGAATCGGTACCCATTACCGAGAATCGATGATTTGTTTGATCAGTTGCAAGGAGCTCGATTTTTCTCTAAAATCGATTTACGATCAGGATATCATCAGTTAAAGGTACAGGAAGAGGACATTCCTAAGACCGCTTTCAGAACAAGGTATGGCCATTATGAATTTACTGTCATGCCATTTGGTTTAACCAATGTCGCAGCTGCATTTATGGACATGATGAACCGAATATGTAAGCCATATTTGGATAAATTCATAATTGTCTTTATAGATGATATTCTCATTTACTCGAAAAGCGAGGAGGAACATGCAAAGCATTTGCACGCACTTCTAAGTTTATTAAGAAAGGAAAAGCTTTATGCTAAGTTTTCAAAATGTGAATTTTGGTTAGAAGAAGTACAATTTCTTGGGCATTTAGTCAATCATGAAGGAATTCATGTGGATCCCACAAAGATCGAGGCAATTACCAAATGGAAAATCCCTGAGTCACCAACCGAGGATAGAAGTTTCTTGGGATTGGCCGGTTATTATAGAAGATTTATTCGAGATATTTCTAGAATAGCCATTCCCTTAACTAAGCTAACCTTTAAATCTGTTAAGTTTGAATGGCGAACAAAACAAGAAGAAACCTTTAGAATCCTTAAGCAAAGATTGACCAATGCACCCCTATTAGCGTTCCCAGAAGGAACTAAAGACTTTGTAGTCTATTGTGATGCTTCAAAGTTAGGTTATGGATGTGTGTTGATGCAACGTCAAAAGGTTATAGCCTACGCCTCTAGACAACTAAAAATCATGAAGAGAATTATTCAACCCATGATCTAGAATTCGGAGCTATAATTTTTGCCCTGAAAATTTGGAGACATTATCTTTATGGAAGTAAGTTTACCATTTTCACAGATCATAAGAGTTTAAGGTATGTTTTCGGGCAAAAGGAGTTAAACATGAGACAAAGACGCTGGATGGAAATTCTTAGTGATTATGATTGCAATATCCAGTATCATGCAGGAAAGGAAAATGTAGTAGCTGATGCTTTAAGTCGAAAGTATGACGAAAAACCAAAAAGAGTGCGTTCTCTTAAATTAAATCTACAGGTAGATTTAAATGAACAGATTAGAGAAGCACAAGAATCAATAATCAAGGATGATACTGAAAAATTGAAAGGAATGATTAAGGAATTAGAACAAGGAACAGATAGAATTTGGAGATTCCATAAGAAAACAATGTGGATACCTAAATTAGGAAACCTACGCTACCGTGTATTAGAAGAAGCCCATAAATCTAAGTATACAATGCACCCTGGAAGTGATAAAATGTATCAGGACTTAAGAAAGAATTTTTGGTGGATAGGAATGAAAAAGGATATAGCAACTTATGTTTCTAAGTGTTTAACCTGTTCACAAGTTAAAGCTAAACATCAGAAACCCTCAGGTTTATTGCAACAGTTAGAAATGCCAGTTTGGAAATGGTAATTGATAACAATGGATTTTGTTACCAAATTACCCAAAACAAGGAACGGTAATGATACAATCTGGGTGACTGTAGATAGGCTAACTAAGTCAGCTCATTTCCTACCAATGAAAGAAACTTTCAGTATGGAACAGTTAGCTAAGCTGTATGTAAATGAAATAGCTTCATTACATGGAATTCCCTTATCAATTGCTTCTGATAGAGATAGCCGTTTTACCTCTCATTTTTTGACAAGTTTCCAAAAAGCAATGGGAACCAAGCTAAATCTAAGCACAGCTTACCATCCTCAAATGGACTGACAAAGCGAAAGGACCATTCAGACAATGGAAGACATGCTTAGAGCTTGTGTAATTGATTTCGGAGGTAATTGGGACGATCACTTACCATTAATAGAATTTTCTTATAATAACAACTATCACACAAGTATCAATGCTGCACCATTTGAAGCACTTTATGGACCAAAGTGCCGAACTCCAGTCTGTTGGGCAGAAATTGGAGAAAAACAACTATCCGGACCTGAGATAGTGCAAGAAACGACTAACAAGATTGTTCAAGTCAAGTAACGACTGAAAGCAGCACGTGATCGACAGAAGAGTTATGCTGATAACAGGCGAAAGCCATTGGAATTTCAAGTAGGAGAGAAGGTGTTATTGAAAGTCTCTCCTTGGAAAGGAGTGGTAAGATTCATCAAAAGGGGAAAGCTAAGCCCCAGGTATGTTGGACCTTTTGAGATTATTAAAAGAATAGGACCTGTAGCCTATCAGCTACAACTACTAGAGGAAATGGCAGGAATACATGATGCATTTCATGTATCTAATCTCAAGAAATGCTTAGCTGATGAATCACTAGCAGTGCCTCTCAAAGACATAGAGGTAAATGAAAAACTTAAGTTTGTAGAGAAGCCGCTACAAAATGAAGACATGAAAGTCAAGAATCTCAAACACAAGAGATTAGTTCTGGTCAAAGTGAAATGGGATTCCAAGAGAGGACCCGAGTACACTTGGGAGCTTGAATCAGAGATGCAAAGGAAAGATCCACACTTATTCAAGTAGACCTCGAGGACGTGTTTTAAAACAAGGTGGAGAGGATATAACAACCCTCTAAAATATTTCCGACACCCCTAATATAATTATAATGTCCCAATATGTCCTAAAATACACCCCATATACGAAAACAGGCCCCGAATACCTTTATTTTTATTAAAATTAATAAAAAAACAAAATTTAGTGGGTCGTCGCGGGGCGCGACAGAGCCCTTGAGGGCCGTCGCAGAGTGCGAGCACCTGGCAACGGGGCCGCACCCTGAGCCGCCACGTGTCCTCACGCGTGTTGAACCTATCTCGTGACCGGGCAAGGCTAAACCTAGACCTCCTACGTCACGGGCCGCGAAGGCCCTTCCTTCCTTCGTTGCGGGGCGCGACGGACCTGTCGACCAGCCCTATAAAAGGGGCCATCAACCTTCATTTTCAAATCGCTCAATCTCTCGATCTCTCTCTCAATATTCTGAATAGCAATTATAATTCCCGGGCATAATACCCCCCTAATTAACGAAGTTCTACGTCGTTGTAAGTATCATAACCCCCGGTTACGTATTAGATACGCTGCCCGATTGATCTAGGGTTCTGTAACAGCCGTCGTGGTTCTGCCCGACGTAGTCGTTGGAATGTCGTCTCGGGGAGGGTATTACTAATATAAATGTTGGGTTATTATACTAACGCGTGTGCATTTGTGAAATTAATAGATAATCACCAGGAAATCCTAAAGGAAAACCCTTTTTGTAAACCTTTTTGCAAACTATTTTTACAAAACCTCAAATGATTTACATTATATTAAACAGTGATTGAGTATTTGTATTCTACAATTATCTTCGGTATGTTGTGGTTTTGTATACAAAATTTGTTACTACACTGTGAGTAGTAACATGACCACAAGTCGAGTTGACAGTACCGTGGGTGGTAATTAAAGTAGACGGAAAAAATGTAATTGCGTGACCGCCCTTAATACTATAAAATGGTTTTACTTATCTTGATTAAACTGGGATTCACTCACCAGTATTTCCCACTGACAAAATGTTTTTAAACGCGTTTCAGGTAACAAAATGTGAAAGCCAAATAGAAGCCTGCTGGACAGCACTGAAGGCTTGGAAAAGTGGCAAGAAAAGTTACCTAAATAAAGAGACGTTTTTATTTAAATAAAATAAGGTTTACCCCTATAAAAATGTGTGTACTGAAAACTTGGGAATTTCCCACGTGTTTAATATTATAAAAGTGTGGTATTTTACTCTGATAAACTATTTCCTAACTACGACCCTAATGTAATTTCCGCTGCCAAACTGATAAAACATCGATACCACTAAAACTGGCTGCGGCCGCCCGTTCCCGGGTAATTAGGGGACGGGGGTTGCGACAGACGGCAGTCTGATCGAATTGCCATTCGACTGAGATGACTTTGTCCCTTTTTGCAACCTTGTAAAGTTTCTAAGTTTCGAGTTTGATGACGACATGGCACGTATTGAGACAATGGAGAAACACATCAAAGTTCAGCCTGTTTGATCGGATGGGAATCACCCCGTCCGATCAGGTTCTGTTCTTGATGGTGTTCATGTCTGAATCCATATTCCGGTCATATTCTCTGGTGATAATCTATTTCCAAGCCGACTCCAGACTAACCATCAAGTCTACAGCCCGTTTGGATACGGATTCATTCGTTTTAAGTAAAAGTTTTAGAGGAGTTGAAGATAACCATGAAATCGATTGAAAAACCTTGATTTAGTAAAGATTCGATGCAAAAACACATGAAATTCCTTAGATCTGAGCTAGATCTGGGCTGGAATGACATCACCCAGCTGTTTGTACAAACCGGCATGATGACGTCATCCTCAAGATCTCAAATCTTAGAGATTTCATGGTGAAAAGTGTGATTTCAAAGAAGAATCATGTAGAGAATAGTGTGTAGATTGAAGTTGTACAAGAATCTAAGAGAAAACTTACAAGAATCGGCCTAGAATTGAAGAAAAGTGCCCAAGAATGAGAGTGCGTGCGTTTGGAACGGAGGAGGCTGTCACATCAGTGAAGAATGATGTGACAGGTCCTATTTATAGTGCAAGAGATGATATAAGGTGGTGTGAGTGGACGGATCGGATGGCTGTTCAATCGAATGGCCCTCTGATCGGATGGTCATCCGATCGGATGTCCATTCGGACAGTCCAATCTGTTTTTGTGATTTTCCATCTTTGGTTCGTTCTGCGAGTTAGATTAAGCGTTGCGTTGCGTATTATTGTGTAGCATTATCACCTAACAAGATTATTTAATTACACAAAAGTTTCCGAGTTTCCAAGTTTACACCAGCGTCAAGTCTCTAGTCTCTCGTTCAACCAAGTCTCAAGTTTCACGAGTCTCAAGAGTCAAGCACCAAGTATCAAGTATCAAGAATCAAGCCTCAAGAATCAAGTATCAAGAGTCAAGTGTTTTAAGCATCAAGAATCTAGCTTCATAGAATATAAGTATCAAGTATCAACCAAGATTCAAGATTCAAGTATCAAAGGGTCAAGTTTACATAGTATAGGAGCCAATATTTACAAAAGCCAAAAGTTTAGGGACGCAGGGCGTTACAGTCTCCCCTACTTTAGGAGATTTCATCCCCGAAATCTAAGAGGAAGACTGCTCGAAGTGCTGCAGATATTTGGTCTTCATTTCACTCTTGAGTTCCCAAGTGAATTCAGCGCCACGCTTGCCTTCCCATCGTACCTTAACTATGGGAATCTTGCTGCGCGTCAATCGCTTGACACCTTGGTCCATGATTTCAACTGGTTTTTCCACAAAATGTAAGGTTTCGTTCACTTACAAGTCTTCGACGGGAACCTGAAGTTCCTCATTGGCTAAACACTTTCTGATATTAGACACGTGGAATACCGGATGTACACTATTAAGTTCATGTGGTAGGTCGAGTCGGTACGCCACCTTACCAATCCTTTCGAGTATCGTGAAAGGACCCACATAATGAGGGGCGAGCTTTCCCTTCTTACCAAAATGAACCACTCCCTTCCAATGAGATGCCTTGAGCAGTACTCGATCTCCAACACCAAATTCCAGAGGCTTACTCCTTTTATCAGCATAGCTCTTTTGTCTGCTCCTAGCCTTGATCAAGTTATCGTGGATTTAAAGAATCTTATCCATCGTCTCTTGAATGATCTCAGGGTTAGTAAGTTGCTTGTCACCAACCTCATGTCAACTGAGAGGAGATCGGCACTTGCGACCATATAAAGCTTCGAAAGGAGCCATCTGAATACTGGAATGATAGATGTTGTTGTACGAGAACTCAATCAATGGTAAATGTACATCCCAATTACCACCAAAGTCGATGACACAAGAGCAGAGCATATCCTCTAGGGTTTGTATAGTGCGCTCAGTCGGTCCATCCATTTGTGGATGAAAGGCTATGCTAAGATTCAAAATAGAACCTATAGCGGACTGGAAAGTTTGCCAAAGACGTGAAGTGAATCGACCATCGCGGTAGGAGATAATGTCCATGGGTATACCATGAAGACATATGATTTCATCGGTGTAGACTCGAGCAAGTTTCTCCACTTTGTAGTCTTCACGGATCGGAAGAAAGTGGGCTTATTTGGTCAGTCGGTCGATGATCACCCAGATACTATCATGACCAGTTGGTGTACGTGGTAGTTTAGTAATAAAGTCCACAGCGATGCTATCCCATTTCTAAATAGGGATTTTGGGTTATCCTAAGAGTCCAGAAGGACGTTGATGTTCGGCTTTCGCTTTCAAATAAGTGAGGCACTTTGAGACATAGGCAGCGATATCCTTTTTCATGCCTGGCCACCAATAGGTCATACGCAAGTCATGGTACATCTTATCGGCACCAGGATGAATAGAGTATCGAGACTTGTGGGCCTCATTCATAATGAGCTCATGAAGGTTATCGCGATCCGGTACCCAGATACAATTGAGGTAGTATTGAAGTCCATCCGACTTTGTTTCAAGTTGATCGATTTTAGCGCCTTGGATTTCCACTTCTAGACTTCCTTCATTTGCTGATGAATATTGAGCTTCACGAATACAAGTATGAAGATCAATAGAGGTATGATAACAATGAATAGTGTTTACATGAATCTTACGACTAAGAGCATTGGCCACTACATTCGCCTTGCCCGGATGATAGCGAATTTTGCAGTCGTAGTCGTTAAGAAATTCCACCCAACGTCTCTGACGCATGTTCAGTTCCTTCTGGTTAAAGATATGCTGAAGGCTCTTATGGTCAGTGAAAACCACACACTTAGTTCCATACAGATAGTGTCGCCAAATCTTTAACACAAACACAACTGCACCAAGCTCCAGATCATGAGTAGTATAGTTTTTCTCATGTATCTTGAGTTGACGAGAGGCATAAGCAATAACCTTGTCCCGCTGCATGAGCACACATCCCAAGCCATGATTCGAGGCATCGCAATACACCACAAAGTCGTCATTCCCATCAGGGAGAATAAGAACAGGAGCATTACACAAAAGGGTTTTAAGAGTCTTAAAAGATTCCTCTTGCTCGGGACCCCAAGCAAAAGGTTTCTCTTTTTGAGTCAACGAAGTAAGAGGAACGACGATCTTAGAAAAGTCCGAGATAAATCGACGGTGATAACCTGCCAATCCTAGGAAAGAACGAATCTCAGTTGCAGATTTAGGCGTACTCCAATTCTTAACAGCTTCGATTTTAGAAGGGTCAACATGGATACCTTGCTTACTAACAACGTGACCAAGAAATTGTACTTCATCAATCCAGAACTCACACTTAGGGAATTTAGCGTACAAGCGTTCACCATGTAGTAACTCAAGTATCAAGCGTAAATAACGAGCATGGTCAGCTCTAGTTTTAGAATAAATGAAAATATCATCAATAAAGACTATCACAAAACGATCCAGATATGGTTTACAAACACGATTCATAAGATCCATGAACACGGTGGGTGCGTTGGTCAGGCCAAAAGGCATGACCACGAACTTGTAGTGTCCATAACGAGTACGAAATGCGGTTTTGGGAACATCTTCCTCGAGAACACGGAGTTGATGATAGCCTGATCGAAGGTCGATTTTAGACAAACAGGACGCGCCTTGTAGTTGGTCGAATAAATCATCGATACAAGGGAAAGGATAACGATTCTTGACGGTAAGCTTATTAAGTTCACGGTAGTCGATACACATACGAAATGAACCATCTTTCTTCTTGACGAATAGCACAGGAGCACCCCACAGAGAGGTACTTAGACGAATGAACCCCTTGTCGAGAAATTCTTGCAATTGGTTAGATAGCTCTTGCATCTCGGAAGGTGCAAGTCGGTAAGGAGCCTTGGGGACAGGAGTCGCGCCAGGTATGAGATCAATACGAAAATCAACAGATCTAGGAGGAGGAAGACCGGGTAGATCTTCAGGAAACACGTCAGGGAAATCACACACTACTGGAATGTCGCTTATGTTCTTTCCTTTGCCCTTTTGTTCCACCACGTGGAACAAGAAGGCAAAGTTCTGTTTTTGTAAGCATCTGTTCGCTTGAGTGCATGACATCAACTTCAGTACTCTAGAAGGTCGCTCTCCATAGACGTGTAAGTTATCACCGGACGGAAGAGGTAGACGAACAAACTTCTCGTAACAAGCAATCTCGGCATGATTCTTATGCAACCAATCCATGCCGATTATGACGTCAAAGCTACCCAGATGCATGGGTATAAGATCAATCGTAAAAACGTGGTCGTTAAGAGTCAAGGAACAACCACTGAGAATATAATCAACTAGAATAGACTTGCCATTGGCAACCTCAACAGAGAATGACTTAGATAGTTTCGAGCATGCACAATTTAACAAAGATTCAAATTCTACGGACACAAAGCTTCTGTCGGCACTAGTATCAAATAGTACCGAAGCGTAAAGATTATTGACGAGGAACGTACCATTAAAGACGTCATTGTCGTTACGAGCTTGATTAGCATTGAGGTTGAACACTCATCCTCGAGTGGCTGGCTGTTGCTCCTAGTTTAGCTGCAGACACTGGTTACGGAGATGGGTAGTGTCTCCACACTTGTAGCATGCACGAACTGCGTTAACTGGTCTAGGATTTTGTGGAGGAGCAGGTAGAGCTGCCTGAACTGGGGCTTGTTGAGCTGGTTGGGCGGGGTTAACTTGACTGCAATAAGGAGTCGTGTGCCCATAGCGATTGCAGTTGGCATACAAGCGACAAGCAGAGGCGACAGGATGATGAAAGTTGCAGGTTGCACACTTAGGGTGAGGCCCCGTGTACTGCTTTTTTATTTCAGGAGCAGGAGGGTTTGGAACAGCAGTAGCAGGAGTAGGCTTAGCAGCAGGGTTTGCAGCAGGAACAATCGCATTGCATCCTGAACCCTGTGACTTTCTGCTATTGTTCTTGCTTCCAAACTGTTTATCATGTATGCCATTGTTGTTTAAACTTGCTGCCAGATGATAAACTTCTTTAATTGTCTCGAGCCGAGCTGCTTCAATCGAATCTCGCATAGCAGGAGGTATCCCATTGATGTACTTGGTTATTGTGCGTTTAGGAGTAGAAACCAAGTGAGGCACGATTAGACTGAGTTGTTTAAAACGGGTAGTATAGGCCAGATTGTCATCACCAATCTGCTTCAAACGCCAGAACTCTTCGTCGAGCTTCAGTTGTTCATGGGGAGAGCAGAATTCAAGCATCATCAATTCTCGCACCTTAGCCCATGGAAGAGCATAGGCTTCTTCATTAGAACGGATGTTTCTCTCATTCGACCACCACTCTAGAGCTCTGCCTTGAAACGTTCCCGTTTCACTCCTAGTCTTTAGATGCTCTGGGCACTCGTTGTTAATGAAGGTAACCTCGATGCTGTCAAACCATTCCAGCATAGCAGTCACCCCATCACTACCCGTGAAAGGCTTAGGGTTGCAAGAGACAAAGTGTTTGTAGTTGAACTTTGTAGGCTTTACTTTCTCTGTCTTAGAGTCAACAGAAAGGGTGGAGTGTTCGATCCCTGGATCTCAGAGACGATCTTTGGCACGACTCGAGGGATCTAGTCGGCCATGAAGGACATCATTTTTTTCTGAGACTTCTCCCTGGATCTCTTGAGAGTGTCGGATAGTGTAGGATCGTTGAATCTATCAAATGAGTCGATCAGAAGAGTTCTTGATCAAAACGAGAGGCGGCAACAAACGTTTTGATGTTGAATCAGCTTGATTTGCATGTAGAAGTAGTTT
>JARYGA010016389.1:0-20928 GCA_030545235.1 Helianthus tuberosus
CCGTGTCCTGGATATCCTTGACTCATTAAATACAATGGCCACGACCTAAGCACGGGGTGTAGGCATACACCTGACAGATGCCATATGTTTATTAATTAATTATACCCAATAAGGGATTAGTGGTGTGTCGGTTAATCATGAAACGGCATAGGACCGGGCCCCGTATGTAGAGCAAGTTATGTAAAACTGATAACATGAAATATAGTTTGTCCCAAGTATAAAAGATTAATTTTGCCTTGTGCATTTTAATCAATGTGTCTACATATTTTGTGCCGAAGTGCATTCAAACCAATTTACAAACTCTTTTCAAAATGAGTCGGTTGAGTGTATTTACCAGTGAAAACTGACGTATTTTCAAAAGTCTAAGTGACAGGTACAAGTACGTAATAGGCTGGAAGCTGCTCAGGACGTTAATAAGGAATCTTGCAAGTTCTAGGCGTCTAAAGTCTGTTGAACAATATTTATGTTTTAAGATCCGCCTGTGGATCCTTTACTTTCCGTTGTAATACTTGATATTACTTTATATTCGGATTGTAATATAATTACCTTTTGCTTCCGCTGTGCATTTATATATTGTGTTGTTTGACTATGATGATATCAACTACGTCACGATACTCCCCACCGGGCTTAGTTTACGAAGATTTTTCAATATATACACATGTGATTTAGTTTACGAAGATTTTTCAATATATACACATGTGATTTAGTTTACGAAGATTTTTCAATGCCGAGAACCTCGATCAGAGAGTAAAAAAGGCGTAAGGTTCACAATGGTGTAAAATTAAAATGGGATGTACCAGGCTAGGATTCAAGTTACAGGAAAAAGGGCCAAACCAACCACCGAAGAAAAGAATCGTCGAGTGAAAACACTTGACAACCTCCTAGAAGCAGCTTTTCTTGCCACCAGACATTTCTCCATCAATTAGGAATCTGATGCCATCACTAAACACGTTCCTTAAATTGTAGCCATTTGTTGAGTGTTTTTTTGGTGTCTAATATGCATATATATCACCATTGCCCTTGATTTTCTTAACTGTATATCTCTTAAATGTCAAAATATACACGTGTGATTTAGTTTACGAATATTTTTCAATGCCGAGAACTTCGATCAGAGAGTAAAAAGGCGTAAGGTTCACAATGGTGTAAAATTAAAATGGGATATACCGGGCTAGGATTCGAGTTACAGGAACAAGGGCCAAACCAACCATCCAAGAATGGAATCGTCGAGCGAAAACACTTGAAAACCTTCTAGAAGCAGCTTTTCTTGCCACTAGACATTTCTCCATCAATTAGGAATCTGATGCCGTCACTAAACACATTCCTTAAATTGTAGCCATTTGTTGAGTGTTTTTTTGTCTAATCCGCATATATGTCACCATTGCCCTAGATTTTATTGACTGTATATCTCTTAAATGTCAACATATACAAGTGTGATTTAGTTTACGAAGATATTTCAATGCCGAGAACCTCGATTAGAGAGTAAAAAAGACGTAAAGTTCACAATGGTGTAAAATTAAAATGGGATATACCGGGGTAGGATTCGAGTTACAAGAACAATGGCCAAACCAACCACCCAAGAATGGAATCGTCGAGCGAAAACACTTGACAACCTCCTAGAAGCAGCTTTTCTTGCCGCCAGACCTTTTTCCATCAATTAGGATTCTGATGCCGTCACTAAACACTTCCTTAAATTGTAGCCATATGTTGAGTGTTTTTTTTTGGTGTCTAATCCGCATATATATCACCATTGCCCTTGATTTTCTTGACTGTGTATCTCTTAAATGTCAACATATACACGTGTGATTTAGTTTGCGAAGATTTTTCAATGCCGAGAACCTCGATCAGAGAGTAAAAAAGCCGTAAGGTTCACAATGGTGTAAAATTAAAATGGGATATACCGGGATAGGATTCGAGTTACAGGAACAAGCGCCAAACCAACCACCCAAGAATTGAATCGCCGAGCGAAAACACTTGACAATCTCCTAGAAGCAGCTTTTCTTGCCACCAGACCTTTCTCCATCAATTAGGAATCTGATGCTGTCACTAAAAACATTCCTTAAATTGTAGCCATTTGTTGAGTGTTTTTTTTTGGTGTCTAATCCGCTTATATATCACTATTGCCCTTGATTTTCTTGACTGTATATCTCTTAAATGTCCACATATACATGTGTGATTTAGTTTACGAAGATTTTCAATGCCGAGAACCTCGATCAGAGAGTAAAAAAGGCGTAAGGTTCACAATGGTGTAAAATTAAAATGGGATATACCGGGCTAGGATTCGAGTTACAGGAACAAGGGCCAAACCAAACACCCAAGAATGGAATCGTCGAGTGAAAACACTTGACTACCTCCTAGAAGCAGCTTTTCTTGCCACAAGACCTTTCTCCATCAATTAGGAATCTGATGCCATCACTAAACACATTCCTTAAATTGTAGCCATTTGTTGATTGTTTTTTTTGTGTCTAATCCGCATATATATCACCATTGCCCTTGATTTTCTTGTGTGTATATCTCTTAAATGTCAAAATATACATGTGTGATTTAGTTTACGAAGATTTTTCAATGCCGAGAAACTCGATCAAAGAGTAAAAAAGACGTAAGGTTCACAATGATGTAAATTTAAAATGGGATATACCGGGGTAGGATTCGAGTTACAGGAACAAGGGCCAAACCAACCACCCAAGAATGGAATCGTCGAGCGAAAACACTTGACAACCTCCTAAAAGCAGCTTTTCTTGTCACTAGACATTTCTCCATCAATTAGGAATCTGATGCCGTCACTAAACACATTCCTTAAATTGTAGCCATTTGTTGAGTGTTTTTTTTTGGAGTCTAATCTGCATATATATCACCATTGCCCTTGATTTTCTTGACTGTATATCTCATAAATGTCAACATATACATGTGTGGTTTAGTTTACGAAGATTTTTAAATGCCGAGAACCTCGATCAGAGAGTAAAAAAGGCGTAAGGTTCACAATGGTGTAAAATTAAAATAGGATATACCGGGCTAGGATTCGAGTTACTGCAACAAGGGCCAAACCAACCACCCAAGAATGGAATCATCGAGCGAAAACACTTGACAACCTCCAAGAAGCAGCTTTTCTTGCCACCAGATCTTTCTCCATCAATTAGGAATCTGATGCTGTCACTAAACACATTCCTTAAATTGTAGCCATTTGTTGAGTGTTTTTTTTTTGTGTCTAATCCGCATATATATCACCATTGTCCTTGATTTTCTTAACTGTAAATCTCTTAAATGTCAACATATACATGTGTGATTTAGTTTACGAAGGTTTTTAAATGCCAAGAACCCTGATCAGAGAGTAAAAAAGGTGTAAGTTTCACAATGGTGTAAAATTAAAATGGGATATACCGGGCTAGGATTCGAATTACAGGAACAAGGGCCAAACCAACCACCCAAGAATGGAATCGTCGAGCGAAATCAATTAGGAATCTGATGCCGTCACTAAACACATTCCTTAAATTGTAGTCATTTGTTGAGTGTTTTTTTTTTGGTGTCTAATCCGCATATATAACACCATTGCCCTAGATTTTATTGACTTTATATCTCTTAAATGTCAACATATACACGCGTGATCTAGTTTACGAATATTTTTCATTGCCGAGAACCTCGATCAGAGAGTAAAAGAGGCGTAAGGTTCACAATGGTGTAAAATTAAAATGGGATATACCGGGCTAGGATTCGAGTTGCAGGAACAAGGGCCAAACCAACCACCCAAGAATGGAATCGTCGAGCGAAAACACTTGACAACCTCCTAGAAGCAGCTTTTCTTGCCACCAGACATTTCTTCATCAATTAGGAATCTGATGTCGTCACTAAAACATTCCTTAAATTGTATCCATTTATTGAGTGTTTTTTTTGGTGTCTAATCCGCATATATATCACCAATGCCCTTGATTCTCTTGACTGTATATCTCTTAAATGTCAACATATACACGTGTGATTTAGTTTACGAAGATTTTTCAATGCCGAGAACCTCGATCAGAGAGTAAAAAAGGCGTAAGGTTCACAATGGTGAAAAATTACAATGGGATATACCGGGCTAGGATTCGAGTTACTGGAACAAGGGCCAACCCAACCACATAAGAATGGAATAGCCGAGTGAAAACACTTGACCACCTCCTAGAAGCAACTTTTCTTGCCACCAGACCTTTCTCCATCAATTAGGAATCTGATGCCGTCACTAAACACATTCCTTTAATTATAGCCATTTGTTGAGTGTTTTTTTGGTGTCTAATCCGAATATATATCACCATTGCCCTTGATTTTCTTAACTGTATATCTCTTAAATGTCAACATATACACGTGTGATTTAGTTTACGAAGATTTTTGAATGCCGAGAACCTCGATCAGAGAGTAAAAAAGGCGTAAGGTTCACAATGGTGTAAAATTAAAATGGGATACATCGGGCTAGGATTCGAGTTATAGGAACAAGGGCCAAACCAACCACCCAAGAATGGAATCGTCGAGCGAAAACACTTGATAACCTCCTAGAAGCAGCTTTTCTTGCAACTAGACCTTTCTCGATCAATTAGGAATCTGATGCTGTCACTAAACACATTCCTTAAATTGTAGCAATTTGTTGAGTGTTTTTTTTTGGTGTCTAATCCGCATATATATCGCCATTGCCCTAGATTTTCTTGAGTGTATATCTCTTAAATGTCAACATATACACGTGTGATTTAGTTTACGAAGATTTTTCAATGCCGAGAATCTTGATCAGAGAGTAAAAAAGGCGTAAGGTTCATAATGGTGTAAAAGTAAAATGGGATATACCGGGCTAGGATACGAGTTACCGGAACATAGGCCAAACCAACCACCAAAGAATGGAATCGTCGAGCGAAAACACTTGACAACCTCTTAGAAGCAGCTTTTCTTTCCACCAGACCTTTCTCCATCAATTAGGAATCTGATGCCGTCACTAAACACATTCCTTAAATTGTAGCCATTTGTTGAGTGTTTTTTTTTTGTGTCTAATCCGCATATATATCACCATTGCCCTTGATTTTCTTGACTGTATATCTCGTAAATATCAAAATATACACGTGTGATTTAGTTTACGAAAATTTTTCAATGCCGAGAATCTTGATCAGAGAGAAAAAAAGGCGTTAGGTTCACAATGGTGTAAAAGTAAACTGGGATATATCGGGCTAGGATACGAGTTACCGGAACAAGGGCCAAACCAACCACCAAAGAATGGAATCGTCGAGCGAAAACACTTGACAACCTCCTTGAAGCAGCTTTTCTTGCCACCAGACCTTTCTCCATCAATTAGGAATCTGATGTCGTCACTAAACACATTCCTTAAATTGTAGCCATTTGTTGAGTGTTTTTTTTGGTGTCTAATCCGCATATATATCACCATTGCCCTTGATTTTCTTGACTGTATATCTCTTAAATGTCAACATATAAATGTGTGATTTAGTTTACAAAGATTTTTCAATGCCGAGAACCTCGATCAGAGAGTAAAAAAGGCGCAAGGTTCACAATGGTGAAAAATTAAAATGGGATATACCGGGCTAGGATTCGAGTTACTAGAACAAGGGCCAAACCAACCACCAAAGAATGGAATCGTCGAGCGAAAACACTTGACAACCTCCTAGAAGCAGTTTTTCTTGCCACCAGACCTTTCTCCATCAATTAGGAATCTGATGCCGTCACTAAACACATTCCTTAAATTGTAGCCATTTGTTGAGTGTTTTTTTTGGTTTATAATCCAAATATATATCACCGTTGCCCTTGATTTTCTTAACTGTATATCTCTTAAATGTCAACATATACACGTGTGATTTATTTTACGGAGATTTTTCAATGCCGAGAACCTCGATCAGAGAGTAAAAAGGGCGTAAGGTTCACAATGGTGTAATATTAAAATGGGATATACCGGGCTTGGATTCGAGTTACGGAACAAGGGCCAAACCAACCACCAAAGAATGGAATCGTCGAGCGAAAATACTTGACAACCTCCTAGAAGCAGTTATTCTTGCCACCAGACCTTTCTCCATCAATTAGGAATCTGATGTCATCACTAAACACATTCCTTAAATTGTAGCCATTTGTTGAGTGTTTATTTTTTTTGGTGTCTAATCCGCATATATATCACCATTGCCCTTGATTTTCTTGACTGTATATCTCTTAAATATCAACATATACACGTGTGATTTAGTTTACGAAAATTTTTCAATGCCGAGAATCTTGATCAGAGAAAAAAAAAGGCGTAAGGTTCACAATGGTGTAAAAGTAAACTGGGATATATCGGGCTAGGATACGAGTTACCGGAACAAGGGCCAAACCAACCACCAAAGAATGGAATCATCGTGCGAAAACACTTGACAACCTCCTAGAAGCAACTTTTCTTGCCACCAGACCTTTCTCCATCAATTAGAAATCTGATGCCGTCACTAAACACATTCCTTAAATTGTGGCCATTTGTTGAGTGTTTTTTTTGGTGTCTAATCCGCATATATATCACCATTGCCCTTGATTTTCTTGACTGTATATCTCTTAAATGTCAACATATAAACGTGTGATTTAGTTTACAAAGATTTTTCAATGCCGAGAACCTCGATCAGAGAGTAAAAAAGGCGTAAGGTTCACAATGATGAAAAATTGAAACGGGATATACCGGGCTAGGATTCGAGTTACTAGAACAAGGGCCAAACTAACCACCAAAGAATGGAATCGTCGAGCGAAAACACTTAACAACTTCCTAGAAGCAGCTTTTCTTGCCACCAGACCTTTCTCCATCAATTAGGAATCTGATGCCGTCACTAAACACATTCCTTAAATTGTAGCCATTTGTTGAGTGTTTTTTTTGGTGTCTAATCTGCATATATATCACCATTGCCCTTGATTTTCTTGACTGTATATCTCTTAAATATCAACATATACACGTGTGATTTAGTTTACGAAAACTTTTCAACGCCGAGAATCTTGATCAGAGAGAAAAAAAGGCGTAAGGTTCACAATGGTGTAAAAGTAAACTGGGATATATCGGGCTAGGATATGAGTTACCGGAACAAGGGCCAAACCTACCACCAAAGAATGGAATCGTCGTGCGAAAACACTTGACAACCTCCTAGAAGCAGTTTTTCTTGCCACCAGACCTTTCTCCATCAATTAGAAATCTGATGCCGTGACTAAACACATTCCTTAAATTGTAGCCATTTGTTGAGTGTTTTTTTTTTTTTGTGTCTAATCCGCATATATATCACCATTGCCCTTGATTTTCTTGACTGTATATCTCTTAAATGTCAACATATAAATGTGTGATTTAGTTTACAAAGATTTTTCAATGCCGAGAACCTCGATCAGAGAGTAAAAAAGGCGTAAGGTTCACAATGGTGAAAAATTAAAACGGGATATACCGGGCTAGGATTCGAGTTACAAGAACAAGGGCCAAACCAACCACCAAAGAATGGAATCGTCGAGCGAAAACACTTGACAACCTCCTAGAAGCAGTTTTTCTTGCCACCAGACCTTTCTCCATCAATTAGGAATCTGATGCCGTCACTAAACACATTCCTTAAATTGTAGCCATTTGTTGAGTGTTTTTTTTTGGTGTCTAATCCGAATATATATCACCGTTGCCCTTGATTTTCTTAACCGTATATCTCTTAAATGTCAACATATACACGTGTGATTTAGTTTACGAAGATTTTTCAATGCCGAGAACCTCGATCAGAGAGTAAAAAAGGCGTAAGGTTCATAGTGGTGTAAAATTAAAATAGGATATACCGGGCTAGGATTCGAGTTAAAGGAACAAGGGCCAAACCAACCACCCAAGAATGGAATCGTCGAGCGAAAACACTTGACAACCTCCTAGAAGCAGCTTTTCTTGCCACCAGACCTTTCTTCATCAATTAGGAATCTGATGCTGTCACTAAACACATTCCTTAAATTGTAGCCATTTGTTGAGTGTTTTTTTTTGTGTCTAATCCGCATATATATCACCATTGCCCTTTATTTTCTTGACTGTATGTCTCTTAAATGTCAATATATATATGTGTGATTTAGTTTACGAAGATTTTTCAATGCCGAGAACCTCGATCAGAGAGTAAAAGAGGCGTAAGGTTCATAATGGTGTAATATTTAAATGGGATATACCGGGCCAGGATTGGAGTTACAGGAACAAGGGCCAAACCAACCACCTATGAATGGAATCGTCGAGCAAAAATACTTAACAACCTCCTAGAAGCAGCTATTCTTGCCACCAGACCATTCTCCATCAATTAGGAATCTGACGCCGTCACTAAACACATTCCTTAAATTGTAGCCATTTGTTGAGTGTTTTTTTTGGTGTCTAATCCGCATATATATCACCATTGCCTTTGATTTTCTTGACTGTATATCTCTTAAATGTCAACATATACACGTGTGATTTAGTTTACGAAGACTTTTCAATGCCGAGAATCTTGATCAGAGAGTAAAAAAGGCGTAAGGTTCACAATGGTGTAAAAGTAAAATGGGATATACCGGGCTAGGATACGAGTTACCGGAACAAGGGCCAAACCAACAACCAAAGAATGGAATCATCGAGCGACAACACTTGACAACCTCCTAGAAGCAGCTTTTCTTGCCACCAGACCTTTCTCCATCAATTAGAAATCTGATGCGTCACTAAACACATTCCTTAAATTGTAGCCATTTGTTGAGTTTTTTTTGGTGTCTAATCCGCATATATATCACCATTGCCCTTGATTTTCTTGACTGTATATCTCATAAATGTCAACATATACACGTGTGATTTAGTTTACAAAGATTTTTCAATGCCAAGAACCTCGATTAGAGAGTAAAAAAGGCGTAAGGTTCACAATGGTGAAAAATTAAAATGGGATATACCGGGCTAGGATTCGAGTTACTAGAACAAGGGCTAAACCAACCTCCTAGAAGCAGTTTTTCTTGCCACCAGACCTTTCTCCATCAATTAGGAATCCGATGCCGTCACTAAACACATTCCTTAAATTGTAGCCATTTGTTGAGTGTTTTTTTTTTGTGTCTAATCCGCATATATATCACCATTGCCCTATATTTTCTTGACTGTATATCTTTTAAATGTCAACATATACATGTGTGATTTAGTTTACGAATATTTTTCAATGCCGAGAATCTCGATCAGAGAGTAAAAAAGGCGTAAGGTTCAAAATGGTGAAAAATTAAAATGGGATATACCGGGCTAGGATTCGAGTTACAGGAACAAGGGCCAAACCAACCACCCAAGAATGGAATCGTCGAGCGAAAACACTTGACAACCTCCTAGAAGCAGCTTTTCTTACCACCAGACCTTTCTCCATCAATTAGGAATCTGATGCCGTCACTAAACACATTCCTTAAATTGTAGCCGTATGTTGAGTGTTTTTTTTGGTGTCTAATCCGCATATATATCACCAATGCCCTTGATTTTCATGACTGTATATCTCTTAAATGTCAACATATACATGTCTGATTTAGTTTACGAAGATTTTTCAATGCCGAGAACCTCGTTCAGAGAGTAAAAAAGGCGTAAGGTTCACAATCGTGTAAAATTAAAATAGGATATACCGGGCTAGGATTCGAGTTACAGGAACATGGGCCAAACCAACCACCCAAGAATGGAATCGTTGAGAAAAAACACTTGATAACCTCCTAGAAGCAGCTTTTCTTGCCACCAGACCTTTCTCCACCAAATAGAAATCTGATGCCGTCACTAAACACATTTCTTAAATTGTAGCAATTTATTGAGTGTTTTTTTTTGGTGTCTAATCCTCATATATATCAACATTGCCCTTGATTTTCTTGACTGTATATCTCTTAAATGTCAACATATACACGTGTGATTTAGTTTACGAAGATTTTTCAATGCCGAGAACCTCAATCAGAGAATAAAAAAGGCATAAGGTTAACAATGGTGTAAAATTAAAATGGGATATACCGGGCTAGGATTCTAGTTACGGGAACAAGGGCCAAACCAACCACCCAAGAATGGAATCGTCCAGTGAAAACACTTGACAACCTCCTAGAAGTAGCTTTTCTTGCCACCAGACCATTCTCCATCATTTTGGAATCTGATGCCGTCAGTAAACACATTCCTTAAATTGTAGCCATTTGTTGAGTGTTTTTTTTTGGTGTCTAATCCGCATATATATCACCATTGCCCTTGATTTTCTTGACTGTATATCTCATAAATGTCAACATATACACGTGTGACTTAGTTTACAAAGATTTTTCAATGCCGAGAACCTCGATCAGAGAGTAAAAAAGGCGTAAGGTTCACTATGGTGAAAAATTAAAATGGGATATACCGGGCTAGGATTCGAGTTACTAGAACAAGGGCTAAAACAACCACCTAAGAATGGAATCGTCGAGCAAAAACACTTGACAACCTCCTAGAAGCATCTTTTCTTGCCACCAGACCTTTCTCCATCAATTAGGAATCCGATGCCGTCACTAAACACATTCCTTAAATTGTAGCCATTTGTTGAGTGTTTTTTTTTTGTGTCTAATCCGCATATATATCACCATTGCCCTTTATTTTCTTGACTGTATATCTTTTAAATGTCAACATATACATGTGTGATTTAGTTTACGAATATTTTTCAATGCCGAGAATCTCGATCAGAGAGTAACAAAGGCGTAAGGTTCAAAATGGTGAAAAATTAAAATGGGATATACTGGGCTAGGATTCGAGTTACAGGAACAAGGGCCAAACCAACCACCCAAGAATGGAATCGTCGAGCGAAAACACTTAACAACCTTCTAGAAGCAGCTTTTCTTACCACCAGACCTTTCTCCATCAATTAGGAATCTGATGCCGTCACTAAACACATTCCTTAAATTGTAGCCGTATGTTGAGTGTTTTTTTGGTGTCTAATCCGCATATATATCACCATTGCCCTTGATTTTCATGACTGTATATCTCTTAAATGTCAACATATACATGTCTGATTTAGTTTACGAAGATTTTTCAATGCCGAGAACCTCGTTCAGAGAGTAAAAAAGGCGTAAGGTTCACTATGGTGTAAAATTAAAATGGGATATACCGGGCTAGGATTCGAGTTACAGGAACAAGGGCCAAACCAACCACCCAAGAATGGAATCGTTGAGAAAAAACACTTGATAACCTCCTAGAAGCAGCTTTTCTTGCCACCAGACCTTTCTCCACCAACTAGAAATCTGATGCCGTCACTAAACACATTTCTTAAATTGTAGCTATTTATTGAGTGTTTTTTTTTGGTTTCTAATCCGCATATATATGAACATTGCCCTTGATTTTCTTGACTGTATATCTCTTAAATGTCAACATATACACGTGTGATTTAGTTTACGAAGATTTTTCAATGCCGAGAACCTCGATCAGAGAATAAAAAAGGCATAAGGTTAACAATGGTGTAAAATTAAAATGGAATATACCGGGCTAGGATTCTAGTTACAGGAACAAGGGCCAAACCAACCACCCAAGAATGGAATCGCCCAGTGAAAACACTTGACAACCTCCTAGAAGTAGCTTTTCTTGCCACCAGACCATTCTCCATCATTTTGGATTCTGATGCCGTCACTAAACACATTCCTTAAATTGTAGCCATTTGTTGAGTGTTTTTTTTTGGTGTCTAATCCGCATATTTATCACCATTGCCCTTGATTTTCTTGACTGTATATCTCTTAAATGTCAACATATACACGTGTGATTTAGTTTACGAAGATTTTTCAATGCCGAGAATCTCGATCAGAGAGTAAAAAAGGCGTAAGGTTCAAAATGATGTAAAATTAAAATGGGATATACCGGGCTAGGATTCGAGTTACAGGAACAAGGGCCAAACCAACCACCCAAGAATGGAATCGTCTAGCGAAAACACTTGACAACCTCTTAAAAGCAGCTTTTCTTGCCACCAGACCTTTCTCCATCAATTAGGAATCTGATGCCGTCACTAAACACATTCCTTAAATTGTAGCCATTTGTTAAGTGTTTTTTTTGGTGTCTAATCGGCATATATATCACCATTGCTCTTGATTTTCTTGACTGTATATCTCATAAATGTCAACATATACACGTGTGATTTAGTTTACGAAGATTTTTCAAAGCCGAGAACCTCGATCAGAGAGTAAAAAAGGCGTAAGGTCCACAATGGAGTAAATTTAAAATGGGATATACCGGGCTAGGATTCGAGTTACAGGAACAAGGGCCAAACCAACCACCCAATAATGGAATCGTTGAGCGAAAACACTTGACAACCTCCTAGAAGCAGCTTTTCTTGCCACCAGACCTTTCTCCATCAATTAGGAATCTGATGCCGTCACTAAACACATTTCTTAAATTATAGCCATTTGTTGAGTGTTTTTTTTGTGTCTAATCCGCATATATATCACCATTGCCCTTGATTTTCTTTAATGTATATCTCTTAAATGTCAACATATACACGTGTGATTTAGTTTATGAGGATTTTTCAATGCCGAGAACCACGATCAGAGAGTAAAAAAGGCGTAAGTTTCACAATGGTGTAAAATTAAAATGGGATATACCGGGCTAGGATTCGAGTTACAGGAACAAGGGCCAAACCAACCACCCAAGAATGGAATCGTCGAGCGAAAACACTTGACAACATCCTAGAAGCAGCTTTTCTTGCCACTAGACCTTTCTCCATCAATTTGGAATCTGATGCCGTCCCTAAACACATTCCTTAAATTGTAGCCATTTGTTGAGTGTTTTTTTTGGTGTCCAATCCGCATATGTATCACCATTGCCCTTGATTTTCTTGACTGTATATCTCTTAAATGTCAACATATACACGTGTGATTTAGTTTACGGAAATATTTCAATGCCTAGAAGCTTGACCAGAGAGTAAAAATGGCGTAAGGTTGACAATGGTGTAAAATTAAAATGGGATATACCGTGCTAGGATTCGAGTTACAGGAATAAGGGCCAAACCAACCACCCAAGAATGGAATCGTTGAACGAAAGCACTTGACAACCTCCTAGAAGCAGCTTTTCTTGCCACCAGACCATTCTCCATCAACTAGGAATCTGATGCCGTCACTAAACACATTCCTTAATTGTAGCCATTTGTTGAGTGTTTTTTTTTTGCTGTCTAATCCGCATATATATCACCATTGCCCTTGATTTTCTTGACTATATATCTCTTAAATGTCAACATATACACGTGTGATTTAGTTTACGAAGATTTTTCAATGCCGAGAATCTCGATCAGAGAGTAAAAAAGGCGTAAGGTTCAAAATGGTGTAAAACTAAAATGGGATATACCGGGCTAGCATTCGAGTTACAGGAAAAAGGGCCAAACCAACCACCCAAGAATGGAATCGTCGAGCGAAAACACTTGACAACCTCCTAGAAGCAGCTTTTCTTGCCACTAGTCCTTTCTCCATCAATTAGGAATCTGATGCCGTCACTAAACACATTTCTTAAATTGTAGCTATTTGTTGAGTGTTTTTTTTTGTGTCTAATCCGCATATATATCACCATTGCCCTTGATTTTCTTGACTGTATATCTTTTAAATGTCAACATATACACGTGTGATTTAGTTTACGAAGATTTTTCAATGCCGAGAACCTCGATCAGAGAATAAAAAAGGCGTAAGGTTAACAATGGTGTAAAATTAAAATGGGATATACCGGGCTAGGATTCTAGTTACAGGAACAAGGGCCAAACCAACCACCCAAGAATGGAATCGTCGAGCGAAAACACTTGACAACCTCCTAGAAGCAGATTTTCTTGCCACCTGACCTTTCTCCATCAATTAGGAATCTGATGCCGTCACTAAACACATTCCTCAAATTGTAGCCATTTGTTAAGTGATTTTTTTTGGTGTCTAATCTGCATATATATCACCATTGCCCTTGATTTTCTTGACTGTATATCTCCTAAATGTCAACATATACACATGTGAATTAGTTTACGAAGATTTTTCAATGCCGAGAACCTCGATCAGAGAGTAAAACAGGCGTAAGGTTCACAATGTTGTAAAATAAAAATGGGATATACCAGGGTAGGATTCGAGTTATAGGAACAAGGGCCAAACCAACCATCCAAGAATGGAATCGTCCAGTGAAAACACTTGACAACTTCCTAGCAGCAGCTTTTCTTGCCACGAAATCTTTCTCCATCAATTTGGAATCTGATGCCGTCACTAAACACATTCCTTAAATTGTAGCCATTTGTTGAGTGTGTTTTTGGTGTTTAATCCGCATATATATCACCATTGCCCTTGATTTTCTTGACTGTATATCTCTTAAATGTCAACATATACACGTGTGATTTAGTTTACAAAGATTTTTCAATGCCGAGAACCTCGATCAGAGAGTAAAAAAGGCGTAAGGTTCACAATGGTGTAAAATTAAAATGGGATATACCGGGCTATGATTCGAGTTACAGGATCAAGGGCCAAACCAACCACCCAAGAATAGAATTGTCGAGCGAAAACACTTGACAACCTCCTAGAAGCAGCTTTTCTTGCCACCAAACATTTCTCCATCAATTAGGAATCTGATGCTCTCACTAAACACATTCCTTAAATTGTAGCCATTTGTTGAGCGTTTTTTTTTTGTGTCTAATCCGTATATATATCACCATTGCCCTTGATTTTCTTGACTGTATAACTCTTAAATGTCAACATATACACGTATGATTTAGTTTACGAAGATTTTTCAATGCCGAGAACCTCGATCAGAGAGTAAAAAAGGCGTAAGGTTCACAATGGTGTAAAATTAAAATGGGATATACCGAGCTAGGATTCGAGTTACAGGAACAAGGGCCAAACCAACCACCCAAGAATGGAATCGTCGAGCGAAAACACTTGACAACCTCCTAGAAGCAGCTTTTCTTGCCACCAGACCTTTCTCCATCAATTAGGAATCTGATGCCGTCACTAAACACATTCCTTAAATTGTAGCCATTTGTTGAGTGTTTTTTTTGGTGTCTAATCCGCAGATATATCACCATTGCCCTTGATTTTCTTGACTGTATACCTCTTAAATGTCAACATATACACGTGTGATTTAGTTTAGGAAGATTTTTCAACGCCGAGAACCTCGATCAGAGAGTAAAAAAGGCGTAAGGTTCACAATGGTGTAAAATTAAAATGGGATATACCGGGCTAGGATTCAAGTTACAGAAACAAGGGCCAAACCAACCACCCAAGAATGGAATCGTCGAGCGAAAACACTTGACAACCTCCTAGAAGTAGCTTTTCTTGCCACCAGACCTATCTCCATCAATTAGGAATCTGATGCCGTCACTAAACACATTCCTTAAATTGTAGCCATTTGTTGAGTGTTTTTTTTGGTTTCTAATCCAAATATATATCACCGTTGCCCTTGATTTTCTTAACTGTATATCTCTTAAATGTCAACATATACACGTGTGATTTAGTTTACGGAGATTTTTCAATGCCGAAAACTAGATCAGAGAGTAAAAAAGGTGTAAGGTTCACAATGGTGTAAAATTAAAATAGGATATACCGGGCTAGGATTCGAGTTACAGGAACTAGGGCCAAACCAACAACCCAAGAATGGAATCGTCGAGCGAAAACACTTGAAAACCTCCTTGAAGCAGCTTTTCTTGCCACTAGACCTTTCTCCATCAATTAGGAATCTGATGCCCTCACTAAACACATTCCTTAAATTGTAGCCATTTGTTGAGTGTTTTTTTCTTTTTGGTGTCTAATCCGCATATATATCACCATTGCCCTTGATTTTCTTGACAGTATATCTCTTAAATGTCAACATATACACGTGTGATTTAGTTTACGAAGATATTTCAATGCCGAGAACCTTGATCAGAGAGTAAAAATGGCGTAAGGTTCACAATGGTGTAAAATTAAAATGAGATATACCGGGCTAGGATTCGAGTTACAGGAACAAGGGCCAAACCAACCACCCAAGAATGGAATCGTTGAGAAAAAACACTTGATAACCTCCTAGAAGCAGCTTTTCTTGCCACCAGACCTTTCTCCACCAACTAGAAATCTGATGCCGTCACTAAACACATTTCTTAAATTGTAGCTATTTATTGAGTGTTTTTTTTTTGGTGTCTAATCCGCATATATATGAACATTGCCCTTGATTTTCTTGACTGTATATCTCTTAAATGTCAACATATACACGTGTGATTTAGTTTACGAAGATTTTTCAATGCCGAGAACCTCGATCAGAGAATTAAAAAGGCATAAGGTTAACAATGGTGTAAAATTAAAATGGGATATACCGGGCTAGGATTCTAGTTACAGGAACAAGGGCCAAACCAACCACCCAAGAATGGAATCGCCCAGTGAAAACACTTGACAACCTCCTAGAAGTAGCTTTTCTTGCCACCAGACCATTCTCCATCATTTTGGAATCTGATGCCGTCACTAAACACATTCCTTAAATTGTAGCCATTTGTTGAGTGTTTTTTTTTGGTGTCTAATCCGCATATTTATCACCATTGCCCCTGATTTTCTTGACTGTATATCTCTTAAATGTCAACATATACACGTGTGATTTAGTTTACGAAGATTTTTCAATGCCGAGAATCTCGATCAGAGAGTAAAAAAGGCGTAAGGTTCAAAATGGTGTAAAATTAAAATGGGATATACCGGGCTAGGATTCGAGTTACAGGAACAAGGGCCAAACCAACCACCCAAGAATGGAATCGTCTAGCGAAAACACTTGACAACCTCCTAAAAGCAGCTTTTCTTGCCACCAGACCTTTCTCCATCAATTAGGAATCTGATGCCGTCACTAAACACATTCCTTAAATTGTAGCCATTTGTTAAGTGTTTTTTTTGGTGTCTAATCGGCATATATATCACCATTGCTCTTGATTTTCTTGACTGTATATCTCTTAAATGTCAACATATACACGTGTGATTTAGTTTACGAAGATTTTTCAATGCCGAGAACCTCGATCAGAGAGTAAAAAACGCGTGAGGTTCACAATGGAGTAAATTTAAAATGGGATATACCGGGCTAGGATTCGAGTTACAGGAACAAGGGCCAAACCAACCACCCAATAATGGAATCGTTGAGCGAAAACACTTGACAGCCTCCTAGAAGCAGCTTTTCTTGCCACCAGACCTTTCTCCATCAATTAGGAATCTGATGCCGTCACTAAACACATTTCTTAAATTATAGCCATTTGTTGAGTGTTTTTTTTGTGTCTAATCCGCATATATATCACCATTACCCTTGATTTTCTTTAATGTATATCTCTTAAATGTCAACATATACACGTGTGATTTAGTTTATGAGGATTTTTCAATGCCGAGAACCTCGATCAGAGAGTAAAAAAGGCGTAAGTTTCACAATGGTGTAAAATTAAAATCGGATATACCGGGCTAGGATTCGAGTTACAGGAACAAGGGCCAAACCAACCACCCAAGAATGGAATCGTCGAGCGAAAACACTTGACAACCTCCTAGAAGCAGCTTTTCTTGCCACTAGACCTTTCTCCATCAACTTGGAATCTGATGCCGTCCCTAAACACATTCCTTAAATTGTAGCCATTTGTTGAGTGTTTTTTTTGGTGTCCAATCCGCATATGTATCACCATTGCCCTTGATTTTCTTGACTGTATATCTCTTAAATGTCAATATATACACGTGTGATTTAGTTTACGGAGATATTTCAATGCCGAGAATCTCGATCAGAGAGTAAAAATGGCGTAAGGTTCACAATGGTGTAAAATTAAAATGGGATATACCATGCTAGGATTCGAGTTACAGGAATAAGGGCCAAACCAACCACCCAAGAATGGAATCGTTGAACGAAAGCACTTGACAACCTCCTAGAAGCAGCTTTTCTTGCCACCAGACCATTCTCCATCAACTAGGAATCCATGCCGTCACTAAACACATTCCTTAATTGTAGCCATTTGTTGAGTGTTTTTTTTTTGCTGTCTAATCCGCATATATATCACCATTGCCCTTGATTTTCTTGACTATATATCTCTTAAATGTCAACATATACACGTGTGATTTAGTTTACGAAGATTTTTCAATGCCGAGAATCTCGATCAGAGAGTAAAAAAGGCGTAAGGTTCAAAATGGTGTAAAACTAAAATGGGATATACCGGGCTAGGATTCGAGTTACAGGAAAAAGGGCCAAACCAACCACCCAAGAATGGAATCGTCGAGCGAAAACACTTGACAACCTCCTAGAAGCAGCTTTTCTTGCCACTAGACCTTTCTCCATCAATTAGGAATCTGATGCCGTTACTAAACACATTTCTTAAATTGTAGCTATTTGTTGAGTGTTTTTTTGGTGTCTAATCCGCATATATATCACCATTGCCCTTGATTTTCTTGACTGTATATCTCTTAAATGTCAACATATACACGTGTGATTTAGTTTACGAAGATTTTTCAATGCCGAGAACCTCGATCAGAGAATAAAAAAGGCGTAAGGTTAACAATGGTGTAAAATTAAAATGGGATATACCGGGCTAGGATTCTAGTTACAGGAACAAGGGCCAAACCAACCACCCAAGAATGGAATCGTCGAGCGAAAACACTTGACAACCTCCTAGAAGCAGATTTTCTTGCCACCTGACCTTTCTCCATCAATTAGGAATCTGATGCCGTCACTAAACACATTCCTCAAATTGTAGCCATTTGTTAAGTGTTTTTTTTTTGGTGTCTAATCTGCATATATATCACCATTGCCCTTGATTTTCTTGACTGTATATCTCCTAAATGTCAACATATACACATGTGAATTAGTTTACGAAGATTTTTCAATGCCGAGAACCTCGATCAGAGAGTAAAACAGGCGTAAGGTTCACAATGTTGTAAAATAAAAATGGGATATACCAGGGTAGGATTCGAGTTATAGGAACAAGGGCCAAACCAACCATCCAAGAATGGAATCGTCCAGTGAAAACACTTGACAACATCCTAGCAGCAGCTTTTCTTGCCACGAAATCTTTCTCCATCAATTTGGAATCTGATGCCGTCACTAAACACATTCCTTAAATTGTAGCCATTTATTGAGTGTGTTTTTGGTGTTTAATCCGCATATATATCACCATTGCCCTTGATTTTCTTGACTGTATATCTCTTAAATGTCAACATATACACGTGTGATTTAGTTTACAAAGATTTTTCAATGCCGAGAACCTCGATCAGAGAGTAAAAAAGGCGTAAGGTTCACAATGGTGTAAAATTAAAATGGGATATACCGGGCTATGATTCGAGTTACAGGATCAAGGGCCAAACCAACCACCCAAGAATAGAATTGTCGAGCGAAAACACTTGACAACCTCCTAGAAGCAGCTTTTCTTGCCACCAGACATTTCTCCATCAATTAGGAATCTGATGCTATCACTAAACACATTCCTTAAATTGTAGCCATTTGTTGAGCGTTTTTTTTTTGTTTCTAATCCGTATATATATCACCATTGCCCTTGATTTTCTTGACTGTATAACTCTTAAATGTCAACATATACACGTATGATTTAGTTTACGAAGATTTTTCAATGCCGAGAACCTCGATCAGAGAGTAAAAAAGGCTTAAGGTTCACAATGGGGTAAAATTAAAATGGGATATACCGAGCTAGGATTCGAGTTACAGGAACAAGGGCCAAACCAACCACCCAAGAATGGAATCGTCGAGCGAAAACACTTGACAACCTCCTAGAAGCAGCTTTTCTTGCCACCAGACCTTTCTCCATCAATTAGGAATCTGATGCCGTCACTAAACACATTCCTTAAATTGTAGCCATTTGTTGAGTGTTTTTTTTGGTGTCTAATCCGCAGATATATCACCATTGCCCTTGATTTTCTTGACTGTATATCTCTTAAATGTCAACATATACACGTGTGATTTAGTTTAGGAAGATTTTTCAACGCCGAGAACCTCGATCAGAGAGTAAAAAAGGCGTAAGGTTCACAATGGTGTAAAATTAAAATGGGATATACCGGGCTAGGATTCAAGTTACAGAAACAAGGGCCAAACCAACCACCCAAGAATGGAATCGTCGAGCGAAAACACTTGACAACCTCCTAGAAGTAGCTTTTCTTGCCACCACACCTATCTCCATCAATTAGGAATCTGATGCCGTCACTAAACACATTCCTTAAATTGTAGCCATTTGTTGAGTGTTTTTTTTGGTTTCTAATCCAAATATATATCACCGTTGCCCATGATTTTCTTAACTGTATATCTCTTAAATGTCAACATATACACGTGTGATTTAGTTTACGGAGATTTTTCAATGCCGAGAACCTAGATCAGAGAGTAAAAAAGGTGTAAGGTTCACAATGGTGTAAAATTAAAATAGGATATACCGGGCTAGGATTCGAGTTACAGGAACTAGGGCCAAACCAACAACCCAAGAATGGAATCGTCGAGCGAAAACACTTGAAAACCTCCTTGAAGCAGCTTTTCTTGCCACTAGACCTTTCTCCATCAATTAGGAATCTGATGCCCTCACTAAACACATTCCTTAAATTGTAGCCATTTGTTGAGTGTTTTTTTCTTTTTGGTGTCTAATCCGCATATATATCACCATTGCCCTTGATTTTCTTGACAGTATATCTCTTAATTGTCAACATATACACGTGTGATTTAGTTTACGAAGATATTTCAATGCCGAGAACCTTGATCAGAGAGTAAAAATGGCGTAAGGTTCACAATGGTGTAAAATTAAAATGGGATATACCGGGCTAGGATTTGAGTTACAGGAACAAGGGCCAAACCAACCACCCAAGAATGGAATCGTCGAGCGAAAACACTTGACAACCTCCTAGAAGCAGCTTTTATTGTCACCAGACCTTTCTCCATCAACTAGGAATCTGATGCCGTCACTAAACACATTCCTTAAATTGTAGCCATTTGTTGAGTGTTTTTTTTTGGTTTTGAATCCGCATATATATCACCATTGCCCTTCATTTTCTTGACTGTATTTCTCTTAAATGTCAACATATACACGTGTGATT